>JAEQBH010008347.1:0-140334 GCA_016808115.1 Tetrastigma voinierianum
CATCTTTCTTGGGCATTCTTCTATTCATAATTCAGAAAATTGCTATATTTAAGCACTTTCAAACCTTAAATTCTTATAGTTCATATCATAAGATTGAGTAATGTTGAGAATTGAAAAGCTGTGTACTGCCCATGACATGATCCTGTGGCCTCTTGTTTGTCCATGAGCATTGGAATACAGTTGCTGTAATATGATGGGCTATGCCAAATATGGCCAACTGGCTTATTATTTCATGGTTCCTAAGTGGATTTTCCTGATTCTGGGAAAATGAAACCATGGGGCCTCCTTACTGAAGGGTTTTTGAAGGAATAAATAAGCATAAGGGATAAATGGTAAGATCTCATATATGGGGGCACTCAAGGGGGAAGTATATGAACTATGAAGGCAAGTCACAGAATTATACCTTTGTGGTGCCATCAAGAAGACCACAGGCCAAAAGTGGAAGGAAGATGTAATCCAAACCACCAATTGATCCTTCTTCACCGTGACTAAAATTTCATGTGATTTGCTAGAAGGTGGATGTTATATGGTCCAGTGGTTTACAGAAGCGGGCGTCTGCAACTGTTATCCGTAAGCCATGTTGTTCTAGTAAAGAAGACGCGACCAAACAGCTTTGTACTGCTGTTCCATAGCCCAAGATTGCCACCCTCTCCCCCTCGATCAATATCCGTTCCTTCAACCAGAGCAACTGACAATCTCAATTGTGGCGCCTGGAGTTCTATCGAAGTATATGAGATTTTACGTAGTCTTTTTACCTCAAGAGGGCGTCGTTCCCGTACTGGTAGTTCAACCTAACCCATTTCTTAGGGTACTGAAACATCCTGGGCCGGCCACTTATGGCAGCAGCGGCTACCCAGGAAAAAGCTGGCCTCATCAGCAGGAGCCATGACCACCATGTTTGGAAGGCAAGCCATGAAGGTTATATCATAGCACCACAATGTGTTAAATATCTGTCTTAACTAGCCCAGCCTGTCCATTGCAATCTCACCGGCAGCCGGCAATCTAAGGCATCATGTACTACCTGTAGAACCAGACCAACATTCTCAACAGAAACCAACTAAGATTTTTAATGTACTTTAGCAATGTCACAACGATTGTAGATCTGCTATGTCAAGAAAAATTCTAATGAACAACAAATTCTATTTTCCTAAAAAGAGCCGTGAAAAAAAAATAGCATATATATATATATATATATATATATATATATATATATATATATATATATATCCAATATCCAGGTACTTCCCCAGAAACTGGAATCCTTGAATACAATGCTAGAAAACAGTCCCTGTTAATCCCTAATAATATAACATTTTCACATATAATATTCCAACTGAATAACCAACAGGCCTGGAGTAGGGAGATCGTTGATCCAATTAACCAGATTCTCCAAATAGAAAGTTCTTAATCATAACTGAGTCAACATCCTCAACCTAACCCTCTCACCCAAAGAAAAAAGCGGCTAAATGTGAAACTGTAACTAGTCTAAACACACAAAATTCATACCAATAATTGTTCAGTGGCTCAATTCAAATAAAATACATTTTTCATTGTAATATTTATAATCATTTGATAAAGAACGTAGTTTATTGGTAGATCAGCATAATGGATCATAAGCTCTCTGCATGAAAGATGAGTAAATTGCACAAAAAGGTTTAATGCCTTCAACAGGCTAGACCAGCAGCAAACAGAATACGATGGCTGCCCTGCTATCCTGGCTGATCAAAGCACTGGGAACCACGCTGGGAAGAGATTCAAGCCTGCTCCACCCCCCATTGCTGCATGAATTGCAAATAATATCTTTGTCCACCTCTGCTCAACTGTGCCTCTGCGAAATATGTTGCGAAGGACTGAGTAGGGGAGCATCTGATTTGAATTGTTTCTGCAGCAGGACTGAACCTGACTGACCCTTGCAAAAAGGGGAAAATGTATTGATTCTTTTTCTACTCTATTTATTGAATGATATGTTAATGAATAGGGGACGTAAATATAAATATCAGAATAGTTTTATAGCTATTAAGTTTATCATTCTAAATTTAATAATTTACTTCCTGTAAGAAGCTCAAGTCATTTTGAAAATATGCCAAGAACATATAAGATTTAACTGTGGTATGATCTCAGGAAACAGAATCTCTCATCCCCAGTCGCCAAAAGAACATATTAGTATTGTAATTGTTACTACGTGGTATTTGGATTGGTGCGAGCGCTTTCACATATGATATCCTCGGCCTTTCTCTGTGACACATGAATTAGAATAGACCTGTCGTTTTTGGTACTCTTAACCTCCTTTGAGAATGGCAACCCATGTTGTGGATCTATCACAGGACTTCTGTTATATAGAGTCCAGTTTCAGCAAAGTTGGATCCAGAACCAGTTTGATCATCCACGAAAGCATATCTTCCATCAACCTTCAGAACATCCATGCATCGTCCACCAATCTTGTCGGTAACGCCCTCGCAATAACAGTAATACAAATAAACCAAGTCTATAATGTAATTATGAGTATGAAGGTAAATTTTTCATCGAACACTATATGATACGCAACTTGGCAACCTCTGAGTTCTCTTAGGGGCCTGGTTTTGATCAGAATCTCACTAAGAGCACTGCTCAAAGTTCTACAGGTGGTATGGGTCTGCCTTAGAGAAGTAGGGGCAAGAAACGTCGTTGTCATTAAGGATGACAATCAGTACGGAGTCCGCACCCAAAGCATTGTTCATTGTTTCATAAGCTGCCCTGCAGTCATGGCTCCATCACCATGACAGCAAACGACATTGTTGTTTTTCCCTTATATCCCTACCAACCGCCATTCCTGCTCACACAAACATCTCGAAATAAAACCTAAAGGAAGATTTAATGACCTCAAATTAGCTCTAATTAGATTTCACATTTGCTCTAAATGAATTTGAAGTCTTATAGACTCTTTTATTGGAAGAATTTGTATGGATATGAGGTAAAAATCTTGGTATTCCAGCCAGAGTTTGATCCAAAACTTCATCCTGTTCATGAAATTGTATCTTAAGCTTGCAAATTAATTAATTAAAAGTAGCAGGCATTTATTGCCAAGTATCGTGTATAGAGACAGATAAAGGATTCACTTGAAAAGTTAGGCTTCATAAATATCAAATTTTAATTTTATTCTAAGTTCAATATTTTTCTCCATTCAATTGGACATTTAAAGGTTCTAAGTTCTAATATTTTTCCATATATTCAAAATTGGGATGGAATAGAGAATTCACTCAAGCTCGTTGAGATGGTGAAGTAGAACCGTGACCGGTCCTGAAGAGTCATATTCACTTTCAGCCCGCTTTAGTGAATCCTGCAGCTAACCCATTTGTTGCCTCATAGTGATATTTTATCTCTTCTCCCAGCAAGAATTTTGTGTGATACACTTAGAAACAAAAATAAATAAAATAACAACAATTGTCTACAAATTATGCTCTTTAGGAATAGACAAATCCATTGAACATGCCTAGTTAAATTGAACTAGTATGATAAGAAACTCTGATGGATCAAGATCCCAATAACATCTTGTCTTGAGGGGCATTGAAGACATAATGAAGAGCCGCAGTTAGCTCCACACCAAGGCTGAGCCCAAGTGACCCCCAGTTTTGGAAACATTGAAGATAACATCAGACCTTAGTTCATCTGCCAGTTGCTTCAGCTCCTGCATCAGAAGATACCCAATATGAGCATATGAATCACTGATTCCTAGCTTTATAACTGAGAATATGCTTTATGCCATACCTTGACACAGATTTTTTCAAGTGGAATTGGATAATGATAGTGTCCTGAAGAGAGTAGAGTGATGTCCAGGGAATGATACTCCCATTCAGTGATGCAAACCCCATTTGGCCTTTTTTCCTGCCTGCTAACATCATTTAAAAAATAAAATTAAAAATAAATAAATACCATTTCTTGAGAATTTACTAAGATCTGAAAACAACTGAAATTAAAAACCAAAAAAAATAAACAAACAGACAAACTAAATCAATATTCCCAGCAGGTTCTTCCCAGTTCTCCTTAATACATCCTCGCCCACAAATAACAACTAAGCTCAAACCCATCAAAAAAAAAGGAATCCAAACAGAATGAACAAACGCTAAGAAATAATTCTCTCTATCATAAGAACCCAGAAAAATAAAATAATTTTTCGAACCTTACTCCTTGTTGGATTACACTGCAAACTGGGCCCCCAGAACAAATGCCTGGAACACTGGAGGAGTAAGTCTCGGAGGATTGAAGCAGCCTGGCTAAAATGGCAGGAAATGAGAGTAGAGAGCTCATTATAACACTAACTAAATGCAGAAATTTGACCACAGATCAAAGCACAAAACCAGAAATGGGAGAAAAAGAAAGAATTAAGCAGTGGTTCCTCCACTCCTCAATAGTGGAGATAATGGTAGTAGTGTGGTGATGGGGGTCGAACACCAAAACCCAAAAACTCTGGGGGCAGAAATGAGTGGGTCTGGTAAGTGGTAACTGACCGATTGATTGACGACCACCTTGGTTCTTTATCTTTCCTGCTTCCAAATTTATAGTTTTATTAATGGATGAACCTGGTAGTTCTTCCTATTGGCCCACGTCACAGAAATCAGAAATGGAGAAGATATGGATGGCAAATTTATATTTGCGAAGCTGGGGTTGCGATCATTCTGGACCTTTCTAGTCCCTTGCTGCATAAAAAACACACCTGACCATTTTTTTTTTCTTTTATTATAATCTTTATTTGTCCGAGTGAACGTGGACCTTAGCGAACGTGAACCGCATTTTTTTCTTTTTCTAAGTGATGTGTTCTTTCAAACTGTTTTTATATTTGAAAACTACATTTTTACTTTGAACTGATATTTCTTTTTTTCGGTTTTATTTTTAAAAAGTGTCTCAAAAGGTAAAATAATAAATAAAATTACTCAATATGACTTTAAAACAAGTTTAATAAAATCGAACCTGGGTTTAAAATTAGGTTATTTATCTAGAAAATATAAGATAGAAAATCATAACATTTCTTTTCTCTAAATCTCTTTAAAATTTCAACCTCTAATGAATTAAGTTAAGATGAATGTGACTTCAGAATCAATTAATATAAAAATGAAGCAATATTAATACAAGAATATATATATTTAGATCTTATATTCATATCTATACCAATTGAGCTAAACCCTTCTGATAAAATTTTAATATTACTATCCTCTGGGCAACTTGACATGTAAAAACAGGTTGTTTTTTGATTATTTTTATACTTGGCACTTTTATAAATGTAAAAATTATTTCCACTTAAAATCCACCGAAACTCAAATTCAGCCACTCACCCGGCATTCGTGGACACCGGGAATTAAATCGACCATGTCACCGGAAACCACTCTAGGGCACTTGACCACACCACACTCAAAGTTCTTCACCTATCACCACAATGAGTTAAACGATACTAACCCTTCAGAACTTGGGATTATTCTAATCATCAAACACACTGTTTCAAAGTGTGCGAAATGCGCAACTTTTGTGTTTAATTCATTCTCCAAATCTACAAAAATTTTATAATCGACAAAAATGTATTTTAAAATATTCAAATCTCAATTACGCACTGGTATAAAAGTTCTGCTCAGACACAATATTCTGGGATTTCCTCAAACCAACTTCAGATTTAATATAAAAACGAACGTTATCATCCAAGCCACTTTCTCAATTAACTTTCAAAACCCAACATCTCACATAAACACTAACTTATTTAATTCAGATCCAAATATAAAGCACCAACTGCACGGTTTAATTTAACCCCAACTTAACCATCAATCATCATGAAAACTAAAAGACTTAAAATACGTTAACGAATGGGATGAACTGAAAGTTTCAATAAAGAATACTAATATATTTTCACATCAAAGCTTTTCAATCATATAAACAAACATGATTATTATCAAACTTGATATTAAAAAATAAGTCGAACATTAACAAAATTTACTTCAAAACATTCTCACATCTATTCAATCGCTTTCATATCAAATGCCATCCAGATAATTTATATCAAACGCCTATTCAAACACCCTCATATCGTCAAAATCAAATTACATTTAAAGATATTTTCTTACATCAAATTTATCAAATTCGTTTCAAACATGTAACTTTCAAATGCAGCTACAATCGCAAATCGTTCTTTAAGGTGAACGAACCAAACACTACTTAAGATTAAGCATTCTAACCAAACCTTGTGAGTTGGGTTCAAACTAATTACATTCACCACTAAGGAAATGTAAAGGCCAACTATTTATTCCGAGGCCTATAAGGGCTTAATAACAATAACTATTATTCCCATTTATGTCATCTAACAAAAGAAAATATTTCATTCAAAAATTCAAATTACAAAACATCATATCTCTATATTTTTCTTAATAAAACAAATTCCCCAAAAGTGCCAATCATATGCCAAACTACTTTTTGATCCATGAATAATCAAATAAATAAAAAGTAAAACTATAAAACCAAGATTATAATTCAGCTTAAAACAATTTTCTATCTCTCAACAAAAGTAGAAACAAACAATTTTCTTTTTTAGATTCTGCATTAATATTCTACTTAAAGCGAAAGATTTATAAGCTTTGAAAGATGAACCAATAATTTCACCTCAATGAAATATTTCTCCTAAAAATAATAAGGAAGAAATTATTCTTCATTACTTATTTATTTTAAAACTTTCCTTAATTTGATATTTAACAATGATATATTTTAATTTTTTTAACTACAATAATAAAAGTTAATGGGTTTCTAAGATGATAAATTTGGTGATTTATAAAGTTTATTTTATATTGACAAATCGTCGCAAATGATAACTATTGAATTAGTTAGTTTTACAAATTTTATAAAATTCATATTCCTTTTGATCTTATTTAATAATTTATTTATTTTTTTATGCTCTAATTAAACTAATTTTATTATAGAGTAGAAATAATATTAATAATATTTTAGAAATTATATTATTACACAATACTATCTAGCATTTTTACTCATCAATTATCATACTTGCCAAATAAGTATTATTTTAGACTAATCTGTGGCTCTTATAATTGCTAAATAATTTATTCCTTAATCATATTCTATCTGATAAATTCTCAACCTTAATAAAATATTTATTTGCCAAAATACATATATCTTTAAATACTTTATCAAACATATATTTATACAAAACTGTTTTTTCAAATTTATCTTTATTTGTTTATTATTACTTCAAAAAAATTATTCCTAAATACTTTTCATTCTCATACCAAATTAATTTAGTATAACCCTTATTTTTATTTTTAAAGAACGAAAAAGCCAGAATCAAATTAATTTCTGCCGATCTAAACTGAAAGAAAAATTGTTAATCTACATCAAAGAAATCTAGAAAAATAAAATAAGGAAGATCTACCTAGAAATTTGTTCTTCAAACTCTGGGGATCCTGAAAGTTCGTGACGCCCTTCTCACTTACCAATGAAGAATTCTGAAATAATAATAAAAACGATTTTATTTTTCTATTCCAATTTAGTAACTAGGGTATCTATTATAAATTACCTTTTTTAATTTCTTTCAAACTAATTAATTAATTATTAATCAATTATCGCAGTTATTTTCTAACTTACGCCACAAAAATTTCATTATTATTATTTTATTTAACTTATACCTATACAAATTCCTATCATTATTATTTCTGTACCTAAATTATAAATTCTATAAATCTTAATAACACATTATTTTTCCTAACTTATACCTATATAAATTCCAAGGTTTCACGTAAATTAGAATTTAAAGTTTCTCTCAAGTTAAACAATACGGGCACGTGACAATTTGCCTTGGACTCTACAGTCTTTTTTTTTTCTTATCAACCTAGGTGTCTGAATTAAAATTTACTTAAACAAGTTAATGACCCTCAAAACTTCATCAAATTTATATATTACATGTATATTATATGGTCAATGGATAACAAACATTTTTTTCAAAGAAAGCAATATTTGATAATCTTAAACTCATAGACTTGATGGATCTAAAATACAAAATAGTTAAAAATCTATGTAATGAAATAACATTCAGATTAGCAATATAATAAGTCATAAATTTGGCAGTAAACAATGACAAAATATTCGAATCTATTTATTCAATACACGACGATGGAGTCCAAAATCACACATGCGTTGGCTCGCACGCACCAAAAGCTCAGTTCGTTTTTACAGCAAGACGCCTAATAAAATGGCAGTTAACAGGCAAGAGCTTCATCACAATATATGCCTAAACACGAAGACCCAGTCGGAACTCGCTCACCCCAATTCAGAAGCTAAGAAGTATGAACATCCAAAGAACCCGTGATTAAAGAAAGCACCCAACTCTAATTAAACCTCCAATAATAGGGGAAGTAGATATTTCAATTGTTCATCACTATCCCTGAGCACTGATTAACCATAAGGAAATTAAATATCTCACCTTAACAAGTGAGAAATATGGTATCATCATCCAACTAGGAAAGAATTATCCCTATTAATCGTTAACGATAAATAAATAAAATCCTCACCTAATGGGAGAAATACTAGATCAGTCCAGGTCCAGAAAGCATAATTATCCCCATTACTAACAATACAAAAAGAAAATCCCTCACCAATGGGAGAAATATCTCGGGATTAGCTCATACAACTGAAAGCATCATGATCATCCATTGGTAAAATACCTGTGCCACCCCATCTGAAAGGTACTGACAAAACTTCATTCCCAAGAATTTGATTCTTTCACCCAAAGAACTGGACTTAAAAGATCGAGATGGAGGTGGCAACCCCGCCTAACTCTTTTTGTTTCATATTTTTGCGATGAGCTCCGACATCCAGAATCAACCCTGACCGGCCCAACAATTCCAAAGAAGTCTAAAATTCTGGGCTTTCTTTGCTGAAAAGCATCTGGCCACGCCGTCCTGTAATGACAGCTTTATAAATAAAGTTTGATTCTAAAGGATCATGGTATCACCTGAATAACATGTTGTGGCTGTGCCAACCCCCAAGGAAGGCCAAGAATACGAGCAGAGCAGAATAGAGTCGTAGTTTAGGACTACGCAGCATAACTGGTCAAGGAATGCTGGCAGCCACGAGTCGTAGCCTCTGGTGCATATTCAATGAACCAACATTATAAAGCATAACTACCGGGGCTGTAAGGCCATGAGTTTTAATTAAATAGGAATGAGCTCAGTAGTTTGGGACATAAAGCATAACTCGGTCAGGAATGAGAAGACGAGCCATGTAGCTTCGTGGAACCTGAATAGCTTCAGAAAGGTGAGCATAACTGCCAAGGAAGGGGAGCAGCTACTGAGCTACGGTAAATTTTTGAGCCCGTAGTCGTAGGCAGAGCATAACTGGCCAAGGAAGGCCAAGTAAATACGGTTATGTAGCTCAAGAGCCTAGTAGTCAGACATGCACAGGAATTGCGAATCTGGCCTTGGCGAAGGCTATGGAAGCCAGAGCTTATGTAGCTCGGGAGCCATAGTCAGGGTACAAAGCATAATCGCCAAGGAATACAGCTGATGAGCCATGTAGCTCAGAGCCTAGTAGTCAGACATGAGCATAATGTTTCATGAAGGCTACAAGAGCTACGGAAATGGCCGTGAAATTTCGGGAGCCCAAAGAACTCATATATTATAAAGATAACCGCCATGAAGTAGCTATGGAGCCACGAGTCGGGATCGTGGATCTTCTGGGTGAATTACGATAAGATATCTCGGCTTCATTGGCGCCGCAATGCACGGTTGCCGTGAAGCCAGGAGCCTGGGAAATTTTGACAGCAAAGATAACTGGCTTTGAGAAGGACTGGGCACGCACGAGCCATGTAAAACAGATTCTAGAGCTGGATTACGTGAGCATAATCAGCTTCATGAAGGCCAGCAGCTAATGGATAGTGCTAATGAGGACGACAACTCGTGAGCCTACTCGAACCTCGACTTCTACTAAAACTCGACGGCTTGGTACCAGACTAAATGTTAACGAGTCCAAATGGTTAAACTCGTAACTCACTCCTAAAAGTTCCTCGCAGGAACTGAAAATATTTTTGTATATAATTTTAAGTTTTTTTTTTTTAAATTTGATATCTTTACTTTGGTGGAATGTCACAAATAATGACTTTATTTTGTATTCTTGCAAAAATCATAAAATTTTCATTATTTATTTAGTTATAAATATATTTATTTTAAAATAATTATTTTTCTTAAAAAGGATTAAGAACTTAGGTTCGAGCTCTGAGCCGAAGTTCGAGTTTTATGCTGAATGATTCAAGCTTCAATTTTCAAGCTCAGCTGAAATTTCGGGAGCCGAGCCTTGATTCGAAGCTGAAGTTCGAGTTTCGAGCGAGCTGAACTCAAGTCGACTCGCATCATTAGCACTCTAGCCATGAAGCCATATAGCCATGTGAACCAGAGCCCTCCGGTATCATTATGAGAGTATAATTGTTCAAGGAAGGCCAAGAAACACGAGCCACGTGAACAGAACCCATGAGGCTCAGATCACAAAGTGATAACCGTTTCTGGGCTGGTACTTGAAGAAATTACCTGAGCCATAGCTCAAAGAGTTCACAGAGTTCTAATTATATATAATCAACATAAGGCTAAGTAGCTATAGAGCTAAGGGAGCCATGCAAAATTGTGTAGAGCCCTAACAGCCTGCATTTTCAAAGCTTAACTACTGAATCTACTCAAAAGGCCTTTATAAATGAGAGCTCTACTACTGGGCCAGAAACTTCACCGACATTAAAAGAGCCCAAAAGGGCAGTAATGAAAGATAGGGAGCCGAAAGCTCATCTCGGGTTGACGGAACAGAGCCAGCAAACACCCTTCAGAGCTGGCTACCGAAAGGTACAGTCAAATTAGAGCCACAACTCGCTTAGAGCCTTAATTGGCTTGCAAGGTAATGAATAGCCTAGGAAGGCACAATAGCCTAGAAGGCACAACAAACCCTGTGGAGCGACTAGCCTGGGCCTCAAAAAGCATAAACAACCCTGGAGGCGGGATTGAATTCAGAGCAACAGTTCAGTTCGGGCATGGGAACAGCCTGGAAAAGTTAAATAGCTTATTTCTTAAGAGTTAAACAACTCAAAGGCTGTGGAACAGCTCTGGCAAGAACGTATCAGCCTTGTAGGCTTGCGTAACAATGAACTGTGAGCGAACAAACAAATTCAAAGAGTTAAATAACTCAAAAAATAATAAATTAAGAGCAAATAGCCAAAAGAGCGGTAAACAACTTGGCGCAAGAGCCCAAGAAACCAAATAGCCTACTAACACAAAGATGTAAACACTGGGAGGCAAGACTACGTGAAATCACCAAAACGTGTTCAGCACCGGTTTAAGACATCAAACCCCACTAATGGTAGCAGAGAAGCCCTCAAGAACACAAGAAAACGATACGCAGGATAAGCTCTAAGCATAGGTGTCAAATAAATGAATGGTGCGAAATCGATCATCGGCCATCATCACATAAGACATCCGATGGGTGATAGTTTCTAATCAACCATCCCACGAAGCACATGGAAATCGCGACCGATCGTATAGAAACACCCAGCCTCATTGGAAGCCATTTCGCTGGCGGGTCGGAGGGCAACCCATGGGGTCTAAAACCACATCGCAGCGGGCTCGACGCTTGCACACAAAGCTAGGGCCTGAGAGGGACAAAGAGGCAGCTCCCAATAAAAGACATAAAGAGCCTCGGCCTACTACATATGCTTTAAACACTTGAAAAGCCAGCCCTGTGGACCCGGTTCAATTCCGCTCAAGAAGCAAGACGGCAAATATCCAAAGAACCTACTATTAAAGAGCACCCAACTTTCCTAATTAAATCTCCACCACCATGGGCAGAGTTTAATAATCGTTCATCTATTATCCTCATTAATCGTTAATACATGAAGATAAATCTCACCTAATGGCAAATACAGTATCATCATCCAACTAGAAAGTTATCAATTATCCATTAATTGTTAACTTATATGGAAAAGAAAATCCTCACATAATGGGAAAAATATGGTATCATCATCTAACTGAAATTACTGACCATTCCTTAATTCCAAGCAATAAGCGAAAGAAAATCTCTCACCATATATAAGATCCGGGGATTCATCATCCAACTGCGAAAGTTATCATGATCATCCATTATAAATACCTGGAAGTCACCCTGAGACGGAAACACACAAAACTTTATTCTTAAGCAATTGATATTCTTTCCACCTGGTTAATCGACTTAAAAGATCGGAGAGAACCTAGCGAATCTCGCCAATCCTTTGCTTTCTTATTTTGCAGGTTCGACATCCAGAGTCGCGGACCGTCTCAAATTCTGGGGCAAGCCTCTGTTCAACTCGATCAAAATGCATCATCACCGGTTTATTAGTAATTTAATATTAACTTAATCAATCTATCTTGATTGTCTAAATCGCACTCTATATGATAAAAAACATCACATAAAATAACTAATAATACCATTACGTCATAACAAAATCGATTAACAAACCAAACGTCACAAAATGATATGATTCAAATAGTTATTTGGCCATTAAAAATAGTAAAAAATTAAATTTTCTTACATGAGAAAATTAGGGGTTGAAGAGAGAAAAGAGATGCTAGCAAGCTTTATGGATAACAAACATTTAAATTAGGAAAATGTGGTTACGTGTTATGATTATTTTTAAGGAAAAAATCAGGGCACATCCGGGATGATATTTATTATTATTATTTATATTTCTAAAATAAGTAAAGTAAAAAAATAAGTAATAATAAGGTGCATTGCAGTCCATACTTTGTGACATTGGAAAATATTTTTCGTGGGGTAATGCACTGATTCAAATTATTAGAACAGGTTGTCTATGATGATAATGGATCATAAAAATATATTTTTTAAGGATAGAGAATCATTAATACATATTTTTTCAAATAGAAAGCTATAGATTTTAGTTTTGAATATAAATGATTTTTCTATGGGTAAGAATTCAAGTAATTGATATTTGACATTTTTTCTTATATTCCATTTATTTGACATTGCTAATTGCAGTAGTGGTATCATGCCCTTGGTAATCGACACATTAATTAATGATCTATCATGGATTTTGGAAATATATGGTAAGATTTTTCCTTTTTTTGGTAAGAATGCCCTCATTAAATTCTTTATTGTTTGCATTCCTTCCTCTGTCTTTGATTTTCGTTTTCTATGTTTCTTTTGGAATGTTTTAATTTTTAAAATGAAAAATTTAAAAGGAGAGTGTGGTAGGACAAGACCTTTATGGTGTGTTTTGTATCTATTGGTTTATCGGTAACTATATTTTTAAAAAGGTTTTTAGTTTTCTTTTTTATCACAGTTTGTAAAATAAAATTTTGTTGAAAATTCTTGTAACATTTTTAAAACAATTTGTTATTCGGGCATGTATTTTAAATTTTTGTATATTTGTATAATTATTTTCAAAACAACCATAAAACAATTTTTGAAACAATGTGAAAACAATTAGAATGTTTTTTCAAAACACAATTTTCAAACATATGAGAAAAGGAAAATATAAAAATATAGTTATAATTATGAAATGAGTTCTCTTATTGTTTTGTTTTAAATATAAATATATTACAGCCAAAACAAGAATCAAACTATAGAATTCCCAAGTTTTATTTTGGGACGAGATTTTTTCTTTTGTAAGATATTTAGAAAGTCCAGAAAGTGAGAGAACAGGCCTTCTAGTTTATAAAATGAGAGTCTCTAAACCTTGAGAGAAAGGGGAAAGTTTTGGACAAAATGACCCTTAATTGAAGTTCAAACTTGGTTCATGAGTTTTATGAGGATGAGTCAGTTTTTTAAAATTGGTAAAAGTGCACCCCAAAACCTCCTATGTGAATTTTGGAAGCTTTGCAGGCACTGCTGTGAGACATCAACCCGAGAGCCGCCTTCCCCAAATGCAAAGCCTCCTCTGACTTTCTCATTTTGTTATGAAACATTTTTTTAATTAATTGTTTTGTGTGTATATATTTAATTTATTGTTTTATTTAATTAGTCATTTAAATATATTATTATTGTTTGATTTTTTATTATGAGTATATTGTTGTTGTTTTTTTGTTAGATTGATTGTTGATGTTTTTTTGTTTAATAATTTAATTTGTTTTACTTAATTCATGAACCATTCACACCCTTAATTTATTTAAATTCATAATTCTGAATTTTCAAATTTTCTGATTTCATTTTTTCCAAGTTTTCAATTTCAAAACTATAAATTTCTAATTCGAAAATTCAAGTGCCATAATTTCAAAATTAAAATCAGTCATAATTTCAATTTTTCAAGTTTCCAATTTTAAAAATCAAGTGCCAGTACTTGTAGACCAACTCCCCTAATTTCAATTATTAAAATCTTACATTTCAAAATTAAGTTCGAATTTCAAACTTGTCCCCACTTCGATTAAATTTTAAAAGTTTAATTTCAAAATTACACCCTTTGTTAATTTCAAAATAGGTGTTTGTAAATTTCAAATTTTGAGTTTCCAAATTTATACTTCAAAATTTAAATTCCAAATTGTAAATTGTAATCTAATTATAAACAGTTTTTAATTTTAAACTAATTTCCAAAATTCAATTCAAAGTTCTCACTATCCTAAAAACCTCAAATTCTTCGGTTCTTAAATAGTTTTCTAAAATTTTAAATCACATGATTATTTACAATTTAATAAAATGAATCTTGTGTTTAATTTAGAAAAGATAATGGTTTTTGGGTGAGACCCGAATATCCATGTAATTCATTCTTAATAAATTATTTTAGTGTTTGATTTACAACATATCTCTAATTTAATTATGAATATTCTATATTGTTTGTTGAACTAACATGATTTTCTATCGATAACGCATTTTATCTTGTCAACCAAGGCAAGAAGTATTATTCTTTAATTTTGTTAAGCAGTTTGCATTATCTCAATGATTTATTGGTATCTACGACACCGACGACATCGTGATTTTCCTTAGCTTTGTTTGGTGAGAAATCACCTTAGTAATGAGAGATGCTGCACTTCGCCACTATCATTCCCGATAAAGAATACGACCTTCGACCTAGATCGAGTTTTTTCCAAACCCGTGATTTTCTTATCATGAGTCATATTTGTGGTTTTATTTGCTTATTTAAAATAAAGCCATAAAATAGTTTTATTTCAAACCGCTTTCTATAAATGGTTTGTGATATAAGATGAGTCTCGCTTCTTTAAGTAGAAAACGATAATAAATAAAAAATACGTAGGTCCAATAGCGGGTACTTTTTATAATTTATTATTACTTTACAAAGTATTATTACTAACATTATGATGATGAATTGTGTAATAATGTATGAGCTATTAGTACTACTATTATCATTATTTAAATAATCAATATTAAATATATATTTCAATATTACTATTTTCGATAAATACATAATTATTTCTAAGTACAAATATTTTTATTTGGATATTTTTAAAATTTTTAACTATTACTTTATTTTGTCCACATACTTAGAGTGTTCAAAATTTAAAAATACTGGACATCCAGTAAAGAAAGAGGTCTCTAAGTTGTGCCCTAATGAAGTCAATTTATTAGCTTATAATGAAATGATTAGTTTAAAAACTATTATTATTTTTTTTTTTAATTAATATTATTTTAACCATCAAGAATAACACATGATAAGAAAATAAAAATGATAAAGGATTATAGTCTTTGATATAAAAGACTACCCAAAATGAAATCTCTATTTTCACTCAAAATTGGTATTGTATTTTCTTTATATTTAGAAATGATGAGCTCAGATTTACATGTATTAATCTCAAAAGTGTCATCTTATTTTCTTAAACTCCAAATCACTATTCCATTTATTCAAATATCTAGCCTTTTTTTAAATTATAATATTTTAAGAATAATGACAGGTGAAATAGTTTTTATTTATATTTAAACATAAAAATAAATTATATTAAATAAAATAAATTGCAATAAATACAAATATTATATTATAGAGTGTTATAATACATTGAAAATAAAAATAAGATAATTAAAAGTTAAGATACTGAAAACATATTAACCAAAATAGATAAAGATACAACCCCAAACTAAACAATCTTATTTTCAATATAAAATGAAATATTAAATGATGACTATTGTGAGCTGAATCAATTAAAACATTAATGTTTTATTATATCCAACACTAAATCCAATAATCTTTACTTCTCAATATAAAATGAAAGTGATAAAATGTATTTATATCATTATCAAAAATAATTTTAATAAAAAAGAAATTAATTTATTTATTTAAAAATTAAATTATTAAAAATAAATTAATACTACAAAATCAATATATTAAAAATCATTTTACAATATTATATATGAAAAGTAATTCAATATTAATAAAATAATAACTAATAAATATAATGATGTCAAAAATAAAAATATGTTATAAAAATATAATTAAATAATTATTTTATTATTGTGATAATAAAATAATAAAAGAATGCAAGAAGATAATCTCAGGTCAACCCTAAAATCAAATTTTCAACATAAAATAGCACTTCGCTTAAAACCGAAAAATTTTTAGATCTTTGATGACGAACGGATTTCGCTGTCGACCACCAGAAATCTAGCTATTTATCAATTCGTCGACTCGGCACAAATAGACTCACGCTGGCATCGTATCGGCGACATACTTACAGATTACGCGATGTTTCCGCAAGACCTGGTGACTAGACACGCCACAAGGATAAATGCATGTATCAAGAATGGATAAATTACTATATCAGCCTACGCCACACATGAGTGAAAATAAAAATAAAAACGAAACAATTAAGAAAATGAGAATTTATTAAACAGCTGGCGGAGAAGTTTCCCACTTTTGAGACCATTCAGGTTGATGCAATCCAAATGAGATAAAGAAAAGATAAAAATGAAGGGAAAGAGTTAAGAAACAAAGAGACGAAATGAGATAATGAAACGGAGATGAAACAAAGTGAGGAAAGTTAGTTAAAACATGAGTAAAGAAGGAGAGAAAGAAGCAAACGGAGAGAGAGAAAGGGGAGAGAGAAAAAAAAGATTCCCCGTTGTTTTGACGGAAGTTCAGCTTTAAATTCGGCCCGGTACAAGCTCATCCACACATCGAATATTTTAGCTTAAAAGTCGCGTGAATACATAAAGTTATTTTCGGTCATGGTAAATTGCGGTGATTTAGTCCCCAAGATTCAACTAATATCGAATTTTTGGATCGTCTCGTAATCCTCAGACTATGTCGAGGTTCGGTTTCTCGATCCCGAAACCCGACGCCTTCGAAGCTCATATATTAAGCCGATATCACAAACATTTGGATGATTTAATGGAACCAAAAACCCGCCTACGCCTACGGCCGGGACCCTTTCATATATGTCTGGCTTTATACGTCCCAGACGTAATTTTGTGCGTATTGTCGAAAATAAATAATATGTTATTATGCAGAAAATCATGTTAATACGTACTGCGGTGATGTATTAACACAAATCATAATACGCAATCTAAAATTATAATGTAGAAAATATAATTATCCGGAATTTATAAACGCCAGACATAAGACGACATAACACGAAATGTCATCATGACCTGTATTTTCGGCCATTATTACGTTGCTTCCACTTAAAAAGCGCGAGACTCGTTGCTTTTTATTTAGAAAAACCATATTTGTAAAATCCAAGCCAAACTCGCCACTTATTTTGCTTTTATTTTAAAAAGAGAAAACAAAAATAAAGAAAGAAAACCCTAAACGCGACTTCCGATAAAGGTATGTGTCTGGAAAACCGAGCCTAAGTCCGTGTCGTTACTTATCTAGAATGTACGACAAGCGTAACACTCTAAGCCCCTAAAGCCTGGGTCTCTACTAAACAAATCCAGTTAAAAATACGCTGACTAAATCAACTAACGAATACCCAAGATAAAGAATCACAATACAAAAACACGCAAAGACATATATAACAATAATCAAGAAAGTCGGGACAAAACGCAGACTGAATCCGCATGTTAAGCCGCTTATCAATTAGGAAACAATGTCACAAGAATAACAAAATACAAACTATTCACATTCAATTAAATCGGTTTATAAATCATATGTCAAATTATTTATTAAACGATATATTTAACGCCGCCCCACTCCAAGCCCATTTATATTATACAAACTAATCCCCCCAATATTCCATTTTATAGGAATTGTATAATTAACCATGTGTTTTAAATTCTCAAGACCTACTGAATCGGGCAAGCTAAAATTCGGGAGTCAGTTGAAATTTGAAATTTGAGATTTTTTCGACTCGACTTTATCGTAGAATTTTCAAAATTTAAGCATCAGACAATCGAATTCTAATTGAGATTTGGAATTGAAATTGATCGCTTGAAATTCGAATTACGACTCAGAATTAAATTATAAACTTTAAATAAATTGAAATTGGAAATTGTGGATAATGAATTTTGAAATTATCACACTCGATTAAAATTGTGAATTTGTAATTTTGAAATTAAAACATCAAATTTAATTTTAAAATCAAAATTTGAATTTAAAACGAGAAATTTGGAAATTTGAATTTCAAATTTGGACAATTAAAATTTGAGAAATGAAAATTTAGAATCCTGAATTATTTTTTAAATTTGGGGATTTTATTAAATTAAGTGGTGGTGATAGTTCATATGTTAAGGAAAAATAAATTGAATTAAAAAAAAAACATCAATACCAATTTAATTAAATAAACAAAAAGCAAATAATTTACTTATGTACATAAATAAAATACAAGCATCTATAAATTAAATGATTAATTAAATATAACAATAAATTAAATATATATACAAGAAAATAAAAAATTAAAAAAACTATATAAAAGAAGAATAAAAATAAAGTCAAGAAAACTAACCTAGTAGGATCGTGAATTCTCTGACCGAGTCGCCTCAACTGGAATCGTCGGCCCAAGATTTCAAGGCAATCTTATTTTAAATCAAACATTTAAACTGGTATTTTCAACTTAACCTCCCCACTTAATGTGGGGAAGACACATAGTCTCCCTTAAAAAATAAACTTACGAACTAATAGCCTAAAATTATATAAGTTCATGCCTTAATTTATTATCCAAAAAAATATTTAATTTATGGTCATTATGGTCTCCCACTTTTTTATAGAGAAAAACCCATTGGCTCCTCTTTTTTTCCTCCCCTAAATCAAACGAGAGACCCCTTTATAAGTGAAAATAAGACTTCTCCCTGTCTACTAATGCGATTGTCTCCCCACAAAGAAGAAACTCGTGTTCCTCCAATTCGTATTTACAACAATGACAGATTTCATATGCACCTGGCCACATCAAGGCCAGCCTAGCGCCGTGTATCAGATTATTCACCATTCTCGCTGAATAAAGGGTGAGCTTGGAAATGGGATCACGTCCAAATCGAGACTCACGGTCAGACAAACAATAATGAATATAACCATTCATGTCACAGAATAAAGATAGGTGTAATCCTCTAGGTGAAAGACCCAAATTTATATGCGTTAGGACATGATCACAAAGATGAAAAATTGTAAAAATGTCGAAGGCGCACGACATTAATCCTACGATGTGACCTCAAAAGACGTGGGCCTATAACAACATATGAGATTTAATAAACCCGTCAATATCGGAGGTCTGGTCGCTTTAAGCCATCGCTAAAATAATTAACGACCCGCTTTTCATACTTACAAGTATAAAGCGAGGAGCTGGTTTCCGGATCGTTGTAGGCATGAAGGGTGAAGTCATCTCATGCACATAATAAAATATTCGGAGCATAGATTGCATTATTTATATGGAATATGATTGAATGTTTTATGTTCGCTATCAGACGTATATTTTAGCGTGGTTAGCCCCCAGAGTAATTTTCTAACGCATCGCTTCACCCAATCATCGGGAAATATTTTCGTGTATTGGAGGTATACCGGAGAAGATACCGATCCAAGAACTCACTTTATTAAAAGGCCTGAGTGGGGCCCATTTATGTGTTTTGTAATTTCGATTTAATAATCCAGCTCGTTATAAATAATAAGTTTTGTAACAAAACTTAGTTTCAGATTAGTACAATGTAGTGTTAATAATTTCCTGAAATTTCTACTGGCAGATGAACAGATGTATGGGCAATGATATCGAGTAAATGCACGAAGAAAATTGGTCGCAAAGAAAAAATCTAAATTAATTCTGGTGGAATCGGGCCACAAGGCAATAATAATAAAATAATAAGATAATAACGCTTATTAAGACGTAGTCTTCATCATATTTATATTTAGATATACGAATAGCTAATATCCAAATACGAGATGCACCTGCCTTCATGTATCTATTTTGTATATCAAAATATGTAACTTTCAGGAAAGAATATTTTAGCCTCTAAATTTATACATGTAGATATAAAAATAACTCTTTTGGAGATGTTCTAAATGCCCAATAAGTATCATATGTGCAAATTCCAATCTCAATAGGAATAATTTATTATATTATAATAAAGTGCTTAATTATAAAAAATAAAAAAAGTATCATATGTGAAGCATTAATTGTAAACGTGAAACACATATTCAAATATATTTTTCAAACATTTATGCGAAAATCTCATCCTAAGAATTCGTAGTGCTACATTGATGTAAAAAAAAAAGTTATAAGCTATATTTATTAATCTAAATGATAACTGTGGATACCTCTTTTCCTTAAACAATGACAAATGATTTTTTTTGTCATTATTGACCTAAAATTGGCACGCTATTCATTTTTCTATTAGTTTATTTCTTAATGTTCAAGTATTCTACAAATTTAAGCTTTTCATTGTTTTTTCTACGATGCAATTATCATTTTGCGCGACAGGCGACATCATCGTCTTTGTTTGACATGTGGTTGTGTCATCTTGGTACGACGTTTTTTTTTCCATTGTCATAGTGCGGCGTTTATGTGTGTGGGCAATTCAGATAAGCAAAATATATTCAATCAGAGATAAAAATTCAAATCAATGATCATAAATATGTTAGAATTTAAGTAATAGGTATTGAAGTCATAATAATATATCAACATTGCAGGATTCGAAACGATTTATTATTATTATCACTAATTTCACTACTCCATCGTTAATGATTTCGATTTTATACTTCTATCGATGGCATTAATCTAATAAAAATTAATTTTTCTGATAAAAATGAGTAATCGGGTTCCTATTTTTTTAATAACATATTCGGGAGAAGCTAAAAATACTTTTTTTTAACTCATAATTTTTTTGAATATTAGTTAAAAAAATAATTATAGAAACTATTTTTAAAATTATTAAAAATGGGTTAAAATGTTTTAGATATTTAAATAGATTATAAAATAAAAAGAATAGTTTTAAAAAACTGATTTTAAAAAGTGCATTTGAAAATATTTACCAAATAAATCATATATGCATTATTCGCATTTATTAAATAAAATATTCACTAGGAAAATAAATAATTTGAAGTTTGTTGATATAATAAATAAAGAGTGAGACAAATTGAAAATGACAAGTGTAACGAATGAAACTCGTCCATCCTTGACGGATTAAGTTTCAAAGTCTTCTCATGAGCTATTATTTTCCACCATCTTCAATTATTATTGTAGTTTGATAATTTATTGAAAATAAAAATAGAAATTTATTATTAAGAAAATCAAAAATCAAATGACGTGAGTTTAATTTTTTTATATTATTTTTTATATAATATTGTTGTCTTCCTTCATAGAGCTCTAAAATTTAAAATGTAGAACAATAGGGATAAGAGCTTTTTAAGATTCAGCCAACGACACTCTCATATATATATATATATATGGTAATTGATTTGAAGCTATATTTCGAGATATGTCACAAAGTTTCTGTCTCAAAATAGTATTTTTTAAAATTAAAAAGATCAATTTAGTATAATTTGAAAAACATCCGTATTATAACCTTAGTTGGTACTTTATGATTACCTAAATTTTTTTAAAGCTTAAAATCATAATTGGTGAGTATAATTCTCAGCTTGAAGTAAAACTGTTGTCCGTGAACTATGGTTTTAAACACTACTCATTTTTTTTTTCTTTTCAACCAGGATAAATTAAAAGATTTTTATTTAAAAAATACTATTTTGAGACAAAAATATGTTATTAAGGGGTTATGTTTATTTAATTAGCGGCATAAAATATGATAGAATATATTTTTAGATTATCATATCTCATTGGATAAGAAGTTTATACTTTCGGATATCATTATTTTTATAAAATATGATAATTTTAGATATTGCATTTGGAATTAGATATGTAACTAACAAAGTCATCTTTATATGAGATTAATAAGTAATAAATAAAATAAATTATATGTCGTGTTGACGGATAGTTAAGTAGTTAAGGAATAAGGGTGGGCATAAAAAGGAGAGGGGACGATTCCAGTCTTAATAGAAATAAATTCGTGTACTTATTAAAAAATATATATATTATTTTTCAATGTAGCTATAAATAATATTGAATTCCAATATTTGTTATTAAAAATTTAAAAAAAATTATCTTCAACTTAAAATAACTTAAATTTATAAATATTTTTAGTTTATATATATATATATATATATATATATATATATATATATATATATATATATATATATATATATATATATATATATATATATATTAGTATACTAATGGCTATATTTTATCAATATATTTATTTTATAAGATATTTAATATAAAAATTATAATGATAAAAGGAAATTATGGTTCATACTTGATAGGATACTTGCACTCAACAAAACCTTTATGTAAAAATATATAAAATTGGTGGACAACTAATGTTTGACTGAATATAATAAAATAACTGACAAAAAATTACATATCTTCCATCAAATATCATATTCAATCAACTAAATGTAACTTTTTATATAAAAAATTCAAAAATTCATGTTTTAAATTTACGACTTTATTAAATATTTAAACGTGCATTGTTGATTATATTATAAAAAAATATATTTCAAAATACAATTCAAATTTTTAAAAATATTTATTAAAAAGGTCAAGTACTTGAACCATAGTCTCAAAACTAAACCTAGAGACTAAATCAGGTAGTCAAATTCATTTTTTTGAAAAATGATATTTTTATGGACTTGGAAATGTTTTTCCAACTAATAATATTAAATAAGAAGAATTCAAGGTATTTTAGGGTTTTTTTTTTTTTTACTTTTTTCTGAAACAGTTGTTTTGCTTTCATACTTTAAAACGGATTGTTTTTTCATTTTTGCATAACTTCTTTTTTAAAATTTAAAATTTTCTTTTCTTTCTTCTATTTTGAAATGTATTCTAAATAGAAAAAGAAAGTCATATTTTAGAATTTGGACAAAATATTTTTAATTTTGGTTTCATCAATTTATTATTTTTTAAATTATTTATTTTATATATTTTATTTTAGTTATATAAAATAAATAAATAAAATAATTATTTTTTATAAAAATGATGATAATAAATTATTTATCATTTTAATTTTTTGTAAATATGTTAATACCTTATACCTATATACATATATAATTTTATTATAATAATAATAATGATTTGATTAAAAGATCTTTTTTTTTAAAGAGATTAATTTATTAATTCAAATTAGCAATATAATAAATAGAAACACATAATTAAAAGTGTCAAAAACTATATAGGATGACATAACATCCATGTTAATAAAGAAAAATGATCAAACAAGGCTCACATCGCCGATAATTCAAAAACCTAGAATACCTAAGATTATTATAAATATATAAAGATAATTAACGAACATAATTGATTCACACCGCCGATCGAACTGGCTATTATCAACGCAAAACCCACAAAGAAGCTAACCGTCGACAATACAACTACCTCCCGCAATAAATCGGCGACAAAACACGCCGCAATGCGCCCCGATAAAATACGCCGTAATGGGATCGACAACAAAAACACGAAAAACCAGCAAGGTGAACCCAAATCGAGACAGACAAAACCACTTTATCAAAAAAGAAACCTAAATTCTCGTAATAAAATACTTCAATCGGGCGATTTCGCCAAGAATCCATTAAAAATCATCCATCGTCTCTAACGAACAAGGGCCTGAAAAAGCAAACATAGGGGAATTAAAAGACTTTTTGAAAACTAAATTTCATAAATCTAATCCTTTTTACCTCATTTTTTTTCTTGTAAATAACCATTTATTTTCAAAGATATATGTAAATGCATTAAATAGAAAAATACTTTTTTGTCTACTATGAGTCATTATTCAAAAAAAAACATGGAAATGATTAGTTTTACAAATTTTGATTTATTTTACGCTTTTTAATAAAATTTTATATTCTTGAAAAACAAAATGTTTCTAATAATAAAGTTATATCATCATTATAAAACAATTACTCAACTAAATTATTGTTTTTAATATATTTAAAATATCGATTTTAAGTGATATAAAATAAACGCATTTAATACTAATACCATGTTTTTATTCAAGATTCAACCAAATAAAAATTATATTCATTTTAAATTAAAAATAAAAAAACAAACAAACAAACAAACGCCCAATACCAAATTCTTAAGTAACGACAAGTTCTAATTTTGTTTCAATTTGAGATCGTAATTCAATGCATGGTTGATAAATGTTGGCATGCATGGTAAGCTTCTCGTTTTTTTTAGAGTTTCGGATAAAGGAATTTGGAAGAGATTAATAACAATAAATTGTTATCCGTTCAAGTCATTTCGTGATCATTGAGATTTATCTAGTTGTCATTAACTTCATATGTCTATAAGATTAATCGACCCGAATACCCACTATTATTAAAAAAAAAAAAGAATAATAGTAAATTGTTATCCCAAGAATGCATGGTAGACGACGAGGGAAGGAGGAGTTGACGTGGAAGGCTATCATTCAAACGAGAGACTATTTATTATACATATTTTTTGTCTTTTGATGCAAAACAGAACATAATATTTTTTGAAATCAGTTTCTCAATCAGATTTCATTGAAACAGTTTTTGGAAACGGTTGACATGTCTAAGATGCTATGCACCATGAAGGAAGAGTATGTCTGGGGGAGAAGTGTGCAGGCAGCAGCAGAATTCAGAATAGGACTGAATTTGATGATGTGCGGACCAGGTGTTCGTTCACGCAAATGCTTTCTCGCCCACCCATGTCACTGACTACTGATGAGACACTACCCACTCCCCACTCCCCACTCCCCACTCCCCACTCCATTCAGTTGATGCAATTCAACTAGACACACACCCCAGATTTGGACCCCAACACCAGGGGCCCGGATTCGTTTATTATTTCTTCACAGATTCCACGTTTTATACCCATATTTATCTCTCTCTATCTAGGGGTATCATCTATGATACGATCATTACGAACCAAGAGACTCAGACAAATCACTTGATGATGACACCTCAGTTCTGGGCCAGCAACAGAAAAATGCTCAACAACTGGAAGATAGCTTGGGGATTACGTCCAACAAAGCTCTAGGGGCAACAAATTGCCAGCATCTTCTAGAGATTTGTAAAAGAGAGGTAACGATATTTTTGGGGAGGGCTGTGGTTGTAGTTGTAGAGGAGAATTATTGAGTGATCAATTCTGATTTTCTTCCTCCCCGTATTCTTCTTCTTGAAAATACTCTATTTCCTTCCATTCTTATTTCAGATTCACACTATCACGTACATTGCTTTGTTGTGCGCGCATGAGTACGTATCAATCTACGTTTTATGGCATATATCTAGATTCTAGAGTTCTCGTGTCCACGTCTCTTGTTCGGTTCATGGTCATGTCAATATACAAGTATTCCATCCGAAAAACCACACTAATAACGAATGGATCGGTATCAACAAATTAAAAACAATACAATTACACTGGGATAATACGACACAAACACATAACTCAATGTATTAATTTGATAATTTAAAAGAATATGAATTATAATTAATTAATCAATCAATATTTAACGTGAACAATTTATTAAGTACGTCATTTTTAGATCAACATTAATCGATATAATAATTAAATTCACAATTCTGATCACTCTTCGCTATGTCGATCGACAATATAACATATTTATTAAACTTAAGTATACAAAGCTCAATGCGACTGACTCAATTAACCAAAACCACATCGGGATTGTGTCATAATTTATGGTCATATCACCCTCAAGAAGACTACATAAATACTTGCAAATTAGGGTTGTGATGGGTTAAAAATCACATAAAACACATAAATTGTGTCTATATCAGCTTAGAGTTACTAAGTTATTATCATCTTTCGCATCAATGACTTCTCTATCAGATCCTGTTGTAAGCTCTCTCAGCCTTTCTTCGTTATCCTATTATTGCTGCTTTAGCTTCAGTTAAATGACTCTGAAACTCAGAAACACTACATTAAATGTTAATGGTGTTTGCTTAGGGGAAATAAGAAGGTCCTGCTTCAATTGAGAAAACATTATAATAAAACTTAGTTGAGATATTAGTGAATCAAATAACCTTCCAGTTCTTCACTGTCCAACTACACTAAATCATTCAATGTTGGTATAAATCATTCAATGTTGCCAATCCTGATCGGATTCGGATTCCTCCTAAAGGTATGGAAAAGATGTTATGAATTTCCTTTTAAGGGCTTAGAAAGTCCATCCCGAAAGGCTCGTTGGCCAAGGAGATGACTAAGGTTTCTAAATTGTGAAGTTTAATCTAGAAAAATTGAATTAGTGATTTAGGAGATAATAGTCCAACAAAATTTGGAAGATTTGAACAACTAAGGCAGCATTTTCCTTCTGGTAGGTAAACCTTTGAAATACATGGTTAAATAACAGAAGGCGAAGACAAAGATTCAAGTCAATGGTCTTCATATTGATGGAGAAACAAGCAATCAAGGAGGCATCAAAGGTAAAAATGAAGTGGATTTGGCATGTCAAGGCTACCAATCATGATATAACCCAACGAAGACGGAAGATCGTCGTTGTTTCAAACTGTGAGCCATGTCATAGAAACAGTATAACCCACATTGAAAGATGGATACCAAGAGATTAAGTTAGGTAAACACATGTTGGAAGATCAAGACAGCATTTTCCTTCCGTTAGGTAAAGCTTGAAATATGGTGACTTAATAGTAGGCCAAAACAAAGATTCCAGTCAATGGTTGTCATATTGATGGAGAAACAAGCCAATCAAGGTGACAGAAAAGAAGTGGGTTTTGCATGTCAACGCTATCAATCATGTTAATTCAACACAAACATAATTATCTAAACAAAAACCGTTGAGACCACAACATGCGGCTGCAATCAACCCATGAAGATCCTCACTGTTTCAAACTCCCAGCCATGTCATAGAAACAGCATAACCCACAATGAAAGATGGATAACAAGAGATCAAGTTATCCACACAAAAGAAACAGTTGGATAATCAATATGCTAAATCAAACATAATGACAAAAAACAAACTCTAAAATGAAAAATTCAGTGATACTCGTCAAGGAAGATATGATAACTTGGTTCTCGCAGGTATACTGATCTGTGAATATGACTCCAAACAGAGAAAGATACCACAAAGAGGATTCTCCTTCATTTCATCTTAGCCTCGGTGAAAAGAACATGGCGATTTACCCTAGGATCATATTTCCGGAACTCAAGCTTCTCTACCATTTTTCGAGGATTCTTCTTCTTCACATAGAAGAATCCAGTTCCTGCAGATGATACAAGCCTGATGAATATTGACGCAGCCTTCTTCTTCTTGTCACCCATCCCTGGCTTCAAACAAGAAAGACCCAATCAAACTTCCTGGGAGTGGAATCCGTTTCACAAAAAAAACAAATTATGTGGAGAATAGCTAGGGGCAGAAGTCTTTTGGCCAGAATCAATTAAACCAGGTACTGGCACATACTTATATGGAGCTCTAAGTTTAGATTTTTTTTTTTTGGATAACCGTGGATGTCTGGGCAAGTTAGGGCGTCTAAGTTTAGAAAATTTGAGTTGTCCAAGTACAAAATCAGAACCCAAGACCCAACTAATCATCTGTTCCTTTGTTTGTATGCTGCAGCTTATTATCTAGACCAGCAGATCATCAGAAAACCCAAACCCAAACAATTGCTATAAAACCCGGGTAAATTTGAATTTTTCCGAAAAATGGAAAACGGGTAAATTACTCATTGGCAAACCCGAATTTTATGACCGATGACAAAACGAACTCACCATTGGATCTGCTTCGCAAAGATCTAGCTATTTCAGACGACTTCGCAAATTCCAAGACAAGCTTACCACGATTCGGCGCCACGACGCTCCAGCGAACCCCAAAAAGGGATTTCCTTGAGAAAAACTTGAAAGAGGAAAATAAATTAAGTAAAGTTCATTTAAAATAAATCAATTTGAATTTATAAAATAAATCGCTTTCTCGACAGAACGATTCCTGACCAACGACAAAGCTGGCGATGTGGGCCAAGTCTTTAAGACTTAAGTCAAAGGTAGAAAATCAGATTGGAGGGGGAAAATAACTGATTTTCCTGCTGGAGAGAAAACGGTAGAGAGAGAGGGAGAGAGCTCCAACTTCTCTCTACGATCAACGGAAATTGGTTAGTCGGAATTCATCGGGCCAAGGACGAAAGTTCATCTACTCGACGAGGGCTAAACATGGGTATCGAAAACACGGGATTTCGCCGAGAATTTAAGCTAGGAGTTAGGGAAATCAAAGGTTTTAGGTTTAGAAAGTATCCACAAGATTTCCTAGAGTTTCTTCTACACTCCAAGAGGTATGGATTCTTCCTACTTTGGTTTATTTTCCGCTCTAAGGGCCGTTTGGTTGTGTTTTTTTGCCCTAAGGAGCTGTTTGGCTGTGGTTTTGCCTCAAGGGACTGTTTGGCAAAATTTTTGGGCTGTGGGAATGCTACCCTGTTTTGGCCCTATGAAACGTCTAGATTTTGGGACTGATTTTCGGTTGGGAAAAAGGGGGAATTTGGACTAGTGTGCTTCATAGAAATTGTAGCTGCAATTGTGAATTTGATGTTAGGCTTTTGAATCACCAAAATTGGACCTCTATAGCTCAAATTATGATCCATTTTCTGGGACTGCCACAGGTTGTCTTGTTTTGACCCTATGCACTGTCCAGATTTTGGGATGGATTTTCGATTGAGAAAAAGAGGGAATTTGGGCTAGTGTTCTTCATGGAAATTATAGCTGCATTTGTGAATTTGATGTAGGCTTTTGAATAACCAAAATTGGACCTCTATAGCTCAAGTTATAGTCCATTTTTTGGAACTGCCATAAGCTGCCCTGTTTTGAACCTATACACTGTCCAGATTTTGGGACAGCTTTTCGATTGGGAAAAAGATGGAATTTGGGCTAGTTTTCTTCATGGAAATTATAGCCGTGATCTGTAAACTTGATAGGCTTTTGAATCACCTAATTTGGACCTCTACAACTCAAGTTATGGTCCATTTCCCAGGACTGCTACAGCTTAGGCTGTTTAATGGTTTGAGTCCAGATTTTGAGACTGTTAGGGGACTAGTTTCTGAACCGAGTTCGGAACTATCCAATGGTCTGTTATGGCTTGTTGTGTGGAATGTTTTGTGGGCATCTATATACCACAACTGGTCTTGAGGATCAAGTTATCATTACTTGAGTTTGAAATGATGCATGCTTGTGGTAATCCACATTGAGGTATCATTATGTGTGTCCTAATGTATTGACATGTGATGAGTTTGTGTATGAATAAGGCCATTGCATGGCTTGTTTGTAGGCTATTTGTGAACGTGTTATGTCACAATTTGGCCTAGAGGATAGAGTATGTCATTACTTGATTGGTGATGACTTGTTGATGTTGATATATGTATGTACAAATATATTGACAAGAAATGTGTGATCGCTTGGAAATTTTGAACCCATGACGATATTAGCCCATGGTGAATCGAAGTGTATGGTTTTAGCAATGTCCATGTAGCATTCATTATGCCACGGTATTATAACATGCAACGGCGCATTCATGGTCATATTATGCACGGACATCGTGACGAATGAGTATGAGTGCATGGTTATAATCAACAATGCATTTGATATTTAATTGGGTGGGCTCGGTACGGTGGGACAACGTCCAACAAGATAGCATTGTATAAATAAAAATGAAATTATGTGTCGGGTAATAGCAAGCAGGGATAGATACCCATCTAAACAAACGAAAGCTCAGATTTTTATTATACATACGCCATTCAACTAATAGTTCATTAAAGTGTAGGAAGGTTTACGGTCAAGTGTGAGACCTCCAAAATTCGCTACTCCACAAAAAGACACCATTTTGAATATAAATGATCATCGAGGTGTAACATCCAAAAGTTGGTTTGAAAACAAATAAATTGTTTTGTAAAATGATCATTTAATGTAATTCAGAATGATGGATTTTATCAATGCTATCAGTTTGCATTGTGTGATAGAGTCTGTAAGACTCGAGGAATGGCATAGTCGTAGTCTCATCTTATCTCACGGGCATGTAGAATTCCAACCTAGGATTGCATAATCTTATTTGAAATGTGTGAATCGTGAAACATGACCATTGCATGTGCACTTAAATGGGAAGTAGCCCTTGTAGGAAGTTTACTCTACTAGGTGTGACTCAACCAATATGGGAAACATTTTAAGTGCGGTGGATGTGACACCGATGATCTAAGGCTTCATTCGGAGCTCCAATTGTGAAGAAGACGTATTATGTGGCCTTGTTACCATTTTGTAGCCGATTTTTAAGGAACAACTGCTCTAATGTGTAATATTTGTAAGAGTGTTGTGATTAAACTCTTACACATGTCTGTTTGGGTGATAATTTTATATGTTTTAAATGAACATAGATAAATGGACCTCGAAAGGTCATTTTTTTACTCATATGGGACTTCGTGGAGCGCCATCAGATATATCGCCCCCTGATGGGCTTATGTTACTGTTATGCTGAATCCGATAGCTTCCGCACAAATGAGACTTTGTTCGATTTTTGTTAAAATTATGGATCCCGGTAAATAAGACATAACAGCTGCAAATATCGTCACCCCGACATCCACGAAGTTTTCCAAGGCTAAGGCTGAACATCCGATCCCTGTGCTCGGGGTGTCACATTTTGTCGCCATACAATAAACAAGAGATAAACTATATGTTTGGGAAAAATTCAAAAGAATGAAGAAGTTTTATTCAATTTGTTCATGCCTGCTTCAAGTTCAAAGTACTATATTTGTATAATTTTTGTTGTTCTTAGCCACTTTAGTCACAATTGGTTTACTATATTGCGCTGGGTTCAAAAATACTACTTGTACACGTAAGAATCCCCCTTGTTACATGATTTCATCTTTGTATAGATAGACATAAAATCTGAGGTAACTGCCCCTAACTGTACATTATTTTTTGTTCTATCAGAGCCTAAAAGTACATTATGCAATAGCCTTCCTATCTAATAGAAAAGGATCATGATCTTTGAACTGTCCCTATTTGGGATCACAACCTTGAGTTTGTCCATGAAGAATGGATCTAATTGCATGTGTCTTAACTATCCTCAAATGTAATACTAATAGATGGGAGCTTTATTCATTTAGGTGCTACAAGATCTCTGCGACAATCCATGGTTATAGGCCCAAATCCATTTTTTCCCACTGACAACATGAGCAACCATCAACAAAACGCCAAAACAGTGATCCAATTGTCACGAGAGGCATATAACAAACCCCTTAAAAAGTGAAAAAAGAAGGAAAAGAGAACCAACAAAAACTACAGCATCCTTAAGAAGAAGAATCCAACCTAATCCAATAAACTAAAAAAATAACCTTTAAATATTCCGTAGGAAACCGTGTTTTAGTCTTTAATTGAACTGATCCTCAGTCCATCTATTCATGTGCTACTATTTCCATTTTCTATCCATTACTACTCTAGCTTGAGCTGTAAAAACATGACTTTTGGGAACATTATCTTATACAATTGTGCATATAAAAATATCATGTTGAATTTAATCAATCAAACATGAGATCCTATATCAATCAGTAACTGCATTGACCAAATTAAAAGAATTTAAAGAGAAAACTCTATGTTGTTTCCAAGAAAATGGAGAGAAAAAAGGAAAAAATGAAGCCAGCCATTTTCATTCTTATGTCTTCTTCTATCTTTTCCTTCCAAATAAAATGAAAGAAATGGCCAAATTGAACTCAGATCAACTAAAGAAAATAAAGTGTTTTGAGTAAAGCAGCATATTTCTCTGTTCCTAATCCCCAGTGGCTGAAACTTTTTTTTTAATAAGTCCCCTGTATAAAACTTACAATTCAAAGATGAATTTTATCTCATTTTTGCAAATTTCCAAACTGAATTTTTATACAACAGTCAATCATTACTAAACAGCAAAGGCCGTTAACATTACTAAACAGCAAAATGTTAACTGAACAAAAAATTTTGGTATTAGCAGCAATCGAAACTTCAATAAACATTCCCATGTCTGTTCAAAGAAACCTCTAGATTTAAAACTCAAAGATCCCAAGTTATAAAGCACTAAAAGTGAAATCTTTCCCTTTACTTGGTTAAAAGAAAATGGTGAATGATACAAAAGAAAACCAGGAATCATTCCCATGTTACCTGGGTCTTACTTCTTCTTTACTGCCAAAATTCCAAAAAAAATAAAAAATAAAATCACATCAACTTGCAATCTTCATACAATTTTGCATAAAGTATTATTTTTCTGTATTCTCAGGCCCTAGATGGTGAAAATTGACTCCCCCTTCTTCTCAGCATCCAAAGGACTGTTTCTAAACTATATTTTTCAACATCCAAAATATTGTTTCTAACCAAGAAGTCAGGATGAATTGATTGAATGTCATAGACAGAAGCAGTACCTTGATTGAAGTCAGAGATTGCCTAAAACGCAGTAGTTTGGAGCAGAAAATATAAAACGCTTTTGTGTAGATGAAGATAGCTGCCTGCTGCAAGCCTGCACAACCTTGTACAGTCAGTTTAGGAATAGGTATGGCAATGATGGCTGAGTTCTGGGCTGTAAAAAGGCTGATTTCCATTCATTTCCCCCAAATTTTATCACCTGGTTTCTATGGAAACTAATCAACTGTCATCCTACCCAAAATAAATGCACTTCCAGGCATTATGTTACAAGGAGAGATTATGAAATATTTTTGCCTTTTTTATAAGAAATAATATTATCATAAAACTGTGAGAAGGGTCGCCCAAAGTAGCAACCCTAAAGAGACAAACAAGAGTACAAACCCAATCCCAAAAATCAGCCCCCAACAACCAAGCTAAACCATACAGAAATCATCCCGGCAAGCATATAAAACAGTCTACATGAACAAAATAGAACAAAACAGCCCCAACAACCTCCACATAACTACATAAACTACCCAGAATAGCTAAACACAGCAGCACCAGAGATGAAATATTTTTGCCTTTGATTCTCCTCTACTCACTTGCTTTTTTCACTTCTGCTATGAAAAGATAACATCCCACAAAGAAAACCATGCACCATGATGATGATTGTAGACACATTAATTCTTAAATAATTATAACAATCCAAGGAATGTGAGAGAACAGTAAATGAGGGAATGTTTGATACATAATACAAAAATAATAAAAAAAAACAAAAATATCAACATTACTGGTGAGGTAGATAAATTTTCTAGGCAATGGATGCCCTGGAGGTCGACTTGAGGGTAAAGAGGTATTATCTGGGTTATGGGAGGTCTCAGCTTTGACTCAGTAGTGGGCAAAAGAAGGAGGAAAAAAAATTTACCTATCAAAAGAAAAATTCCAGACACTGGATGGAGTTCCAAACATCAATTAATAAATGCATGCACAAGTGGGGACATTTAGTGCTAAAATCCCAATAAAGTTTGTTCCAGTAAAGAATTATTTATTTCAAGTGAGTTTTTAAGTCAACTTTTTGGTATACAGTTATTTACAAATGTTTTATCAAACCCAAAGTAGACTAATACATATATACACACACACTCACACACAACAGTGATAGCAATCAAGAGAGGCAACTTTCAGAAACAAATTTTGTATGAAAAATAGCAAAATATTGGCATTAGGCATGATGGCATCAATTGAAGGATCATAGTCTATTGCATGATGAATTCCACAAAAGAGAACCGCTGTATAGATAATTAAAGTTGTTGGGTGATTCTTTAATTTTGTTCCATTTATGATAATTGTCTTCTTTCAGCAATGATGGACAAACTAATATCAAGTGAACCTTGCTAAGAATAGATGATTATTCGCATACTTTCCACTTGAATGTAAGATATGAAAAATCCTACAGCTCTTGGTGGTTGAGAAGCCTGTTTCAGCAATCACATCAACAATAACTTCCACTCATTACCATGTATTCTGATAGGCTGTGTTTGAATGTTTAGAGAAATCGAATGATCCTTCATTTATACATTATTCAGGGGGACAAACCTCATAAAAGAAATTTACAGTGGGGAACTTAAAGAAACTCACAAATATGTGTTACACTAGTGGAAGACTTCATGCAGTTGAACTACCTTGGAATACATAAAATATTTGGTGAATTTTTTAAAATCAAATCCCATCTCTCAAACCTAATTTAAATTCAACATTGTCCTAATTTTTTGTTATTCAGAATTAATTCAGAAATGTAAATTCAACAAAGCACGAGAATATCATGAAAGGCAGCTATCCACGATAAGTGGAATGACAATCATGATAGATAGTCTCGGGCCCAAGTATCAACTTCAAACCTAAATTCAAAGTGAACATAGACCTAATATTATATTGCTTATAGAAAACAACGCCCAAACCCAGAAAAAAAAATCACTGAAATGTCTTCCTCCTTTCTCTGAGACCGTCAGTGACTTCCCCATTTGAGTTTTCTGATAACTATACCTACTGAGAGACCCACTTGGGTATCATTGCTGGAATCCGAGTAAAAATATAATAAAATAAAAAATAACTCAGAAGTAAAATTTTAAGCACATACAGAAAGAAAATTGAGGAAACAAGAACCCTAAACTTTAGGGCGAAATCAAAATTATAAACCACAAATAACAAACAACCTATTAATGGCTTGGTTTCCGAAAAAGACAGAGAAAGAGGAAGAAGAAGAAAGACTAAAAGACGAAGTGTTTGATTGAGATGCATAGGAAATTTGTCGGAACCCAAAAGCAGAGAAAAAGATAAACATCCAAAACCCTAGAAATTGGAAACTAATGATGTTTGCTAAACCTTACATTGTGGAAGTTTTGACTGATTCGGAAACTGAAATAATCAGCAAAGGTTTGAGCGATTCACCTGTTGCTCTATAAGGGGCAGACGAGTGAGTCTCAAGCTTGAAGAGTAAACTCCAAACCTTCAGGCTATCCAAATACTGCACCCGACCATGAAATGAGAAATGGAAGGGAATAATTACATGAAGTTCCATTTTCAAAAATATATATATATGTTAAACCTAATCTCCAAAATTTTGAAATAAAAACGAAAAAATAATAAATATACAAAATAAATTTATTAAAATTTAGTAAAGTATATTTCAAATTTATTTTATATTTTATTTCTCAATAATATAGAGATTATGTAATTGAATTTTTCATAATTTTATATTATATTTTAGTTATATTTTTTATTCATCTCGATATAAAATCAAACATCCGAAAATTATTATTTTTAGATATTGCTATCGTGCAATATTGACCAAAATATCAAATTAATTACTTCCCATTTTTTATTTGACTTACAGAACATGCTATTGTTGCAAGAATCGAATATAATAAAATTTTTGCCAATAAGATCTGGTTTAGTGATTAAGGATGATCTAAAACTAAATTCTCCTTTTAAACATAATATTATTTTATCAAATGCCATGAATAAAATGTATAAAAATAATAATAATAATTTTATCTAACTTATATATTTTTACTATAATAAATAAATATGTTTAGTGAATTTGAAGAAATATGTAAAAACAATTTATTAACTTTAAAATTTGTTTGAAACAGTGGGATGATAAGAAAACCCTAGCAGCTTCCTATAAATTTCCTGGAAATTCCGAGTTTAACAGAAATTTTGAAGAAAAAAAAGTATGGAAAGCGAACATCTCACGATCGGACAAAAAAAAAATAGTTTTTCTAATTTTTAAGAACATGATAAGAGCATCTCGTCATCTTAAAAATCAATGTTCCATTTAGTGTTTATATTTTCATCAAACCATTTTTTCATTTAATCTATGTTTGAATGCAAAGCACTTCAAAGAAATTTAACATCTTTTATATATCCTAAATTTATTCTAATTTTACCCTTTATCTTATTTAATAATTACATCATATACCCTTCATTCATCTATATATCACTCTTATATACTATAAAATATTTATTAAATCGTAAATAAAATTACAAGCTCCATATCAAACTAAATACTTTCTTTAAATTATTTGTGGCCTTATAAAAATAATGAAAACAAAATCCATTTATCAACTATAGGAAAAAATCAATGTATTGGGATTAATAGGAAAAAAATATGAATTTTTTTTTTTTTGTTAATCCAATGGCTATATTAACTGTCAAACATGTCTTCCCATTTTTTGCTGATAACCACCCATGTACCAAATTCGCCCAAAAATAGTCGATCACTGCTCATCAAGAATCGCTTGCTTCTATTATTTCGCTTTCATCGGGCTGAGCTCTTTTTTTTCAATTTAGCATCTAAATTTAGAGTATTGCTCCACTGCTGGAGATGCTCTAATACTGTTTTGGTTCATCCATATTTTCTATATAAATTTTTACCAATATTTTTCCAATAATTTCTTTAATCTAATGGTCCAAAACAACATTAAGATACTTATTATACTCTAAGGCCCCTGTTTGGGAAAACCACTACGCACTTATTTATAAGAGTTTATTAGAGAATACGCTATAAAGATTTTTATTTTAATGCCTATTTCAGGTTTCGGATGCATATTTAAAAAACGATGACGTCCCACATTGTAACGTATTACTACTCAAAGCACTTATAATAAAATTAAATTACTAAAAATACCATTATGTTAACTTATAAAATCAAGTTTAAGCCAATAAATAAAGCGACTCACATAACGTTTAAAAATTAAAAAAAAACTAAAGAACTAAAGAACTATATATATATATATATATATCATGAAACCATGATAAAAAATTAAAATAAAGTAAAGATTCACTATATACTAAAAATACATATTATTCACTTGCAATCTCTAATATAAAAAATAACTAATGAACTATACTTACCTCTTCAATTTTGTTTTATATGCATCAAAGAGATTATAAAAAGTAAAATATTTTATGTTTTTTTTTTTCATTAAAATATTTAATTTTATCATTTATAAATTTAACGATGCATTCATGTGACTAAGGCTATTTACGCCAAGACATAATGAGACTAAAGCCTTCGAGGCTCGAGGCTGAAGTTAAAACACTGAGGCTGCACTCTTTTTAAGTGATGTAATCTCTACCACATAACAAAATTACGTTCAATTAAATATTGTCTATAGTTTTTCCAATAATCATAACAAAGGAAAAGACATCAAACATAAAAATCAACATCACTATTGTTTCCCATCATCTGCAAACACACGTCTAAACAAATAACAAACACCATTAGTGTTTTTCATCACTACAAAAATTTTAAGTTCCAAAACAAAATAAACACTTATGGATTTATATCAAATTCTAAATAAAAAAAAATCATCATATTCTCATCATCAATAGATTTTTTTTTCTATTTTTTAATTATATGTCATAATTTTTTTCAATTTTTTTTCAAAAATTTTACTATTTACAATTTTCGGACATTGTTTATATTTTTCACACTTGTTACATAATTTTTTCAAAAATTTTACCCATTTTTACATAAATTTTCAGAATTTATTTCATTATTTTTCAGAAATTTTTCCTATTTTTTATATAATTTTTCATAAATTTTATCTATTTTTACACAATTTTCAAAAGCTATGTCTTTCTATTCCATTAGCTTTCATAAGGACATTTTTGCCATTAAGATTACCAATTTTAGTTTTCCAGATACGCTGCTTTGATCTTTTTTAATGTCTTTCTATAAAGTTTTTATCAAATAATCTAAAAATGGTTCATCACAATATAGTTCATTTTTATGCTCATTCAAATATTCATACCTATCAAACATCCCATATAATGGTAAGATAAACAAATAAACTGTAGATAAGTTATCACAAACGCACTCCTAAATGCATCCTTGTGGTTTTTCTTAAATTTTAATTACATATTCTTTATTAATTTTTAGCCATCCATATTTAACATGTCTGTAATTTCCATGAAAATTTTCTCAATATCTCCAATACAAATCAAGTTAAGGATATTCTATAGTTATCGAAATTTTGATCCTTACCACAGAACAGACTAGGTTTTCTAGAATAACACTTTTATTTTAAAAATATATTTTATAAATCAAACATAGTATAAAGAAAAACGATTATTTTCATTTAATTTTATCAAAGAAAAATTGGGATCAACCAATAAAAATATATATTTAATTCAATTTATTTTTATACAACAAATGAAACATATATCTACTGGGTATTTTTGAAACGAATAAAATGTTATTATTGATTAAAACTTGTAACCGATCGAGCAACTAATATACAAATACCTAAAAATCATATATCATAAACAATATCCAAGGTTATTATCATAATAACCCAGACAAAACCCAATTGGAGTAAAATAGTGACTAAAATATCTATAACTCTAATTCTTCAATATACTAACGATCATAACTCACGTATTCGAGCGATTAAATACGCTCTGCCCGTCCGAATTGCTTCCACATAAAAAGTCGATCGCAAATAAAGACGACATCAATACCATATCGTTAAACGTATTTAATAACGCAAAAACAAAATAAACCAAATATTTACAGAATACAACCAATGCTAGCAGTTGGGGCAAAATGTAAGAAAATATTCGCATTTAGGATTTCGTGACAAGAATCTACAAAAATCACCCTTATCCAGTCTGAATAAAATAATTATGTTATAAAAATACGGCAGTAAATTCCAGAAAGAAAAGAATGCATTTTTAAATAATTTAAAGTGGATGTGATTGTAAACAAATCTATCGTAAAACAACATTAAAACGATTTATCAACCTAAAATTTATTTGAAACAATAGAGAAATAAATATTTTGATTTAAAAAAACATAAAATTTATTTGATGTCCTTCAATTTTTTTGTTCATTTTGTCTCACATTTTTCAAATGTTACCAGGTTGACTCATGTTCAAGGTAATGTGGAGGATAAATTAATAAATAAATATTAAAAATCAAACAATAAAAATAATTATAAAACTAAATATTTAATTATATGATTTACAAATATTATTGAAATACTTAAAATTCAAATGAAGTCCTAAAATTTGATAGCTCTCTAATATCTCTTTATCAATTTATTTACAATTTTGCAATAATTTTTCTTTTAAATAAAAAAAAATAATTGTTTCTAATGCAAATTGAAATGATAATCCAATTATATATAAAAAAAAAATTAATTTGTTATGAATACAAACAGAAAATTGAGAAATGTAATATCCTGTCATCACACTATATTTAAACTACACAACGTTTTCACATTTGAAAATATAAAAATATATAATAATTTGTATATATTTTTAAATAAATAAGATAAATAAGAAAAAGTTGTGTGTAGTATTGTATATAATAAATAAGAAATATGTAATATTATATGTAAAAATATTTTTAATAAGATACATAATTATTATATTATACTATATATATTTCATGTATTTTAAATACATAAATAAGAAATATATAATACTATATATATATAATATTTTAATAAGATAATGTAATTATTATATATAATATTTTTTATTTCTTATAATTGGATAAATTTACATCATCATTCAAAATAATCTAAAACAAATTTAATATTTTAAAATTTGAACCATTACTTTAAATAAATTCTAATGATATTGAGAGATTTTTTACAAATCAGCTAAACAACCACTTATTATCCCACTCATTTTAAATTTATCAAAATTATTTAAATTAAACTCGACTAATCTCATTTATAATTTTGCTACCACTTTTTACCACATATAATGAGTCTTTATTTTTTATTTTCAACCAAATATTAAATAGTAAATACACATTATTTATTTATTTTCAATATTATAAAAATAAACAATTAAAATTTCTCAAATATTTAAAAGTGGTAAAACAATTTTATAAACCAACATAATTCTCCATTAATGCATTATATTTATATACTTTTAAATAAATTTAAATAAATTCAAATTTATATATAATGGTATAAAATCTAACCAATATATGATTTTTCTTAATATTTAATTTTATGTTTATATGGTTTAAGTATTATTATTAAAAAGTATTTATGTTTACTATTAATACTTTTTCTTAATATTTATGTTTCCCATTGGAAAAAAGTATTTTCTAAAATCTTATATTTTTGCTTATGCAAAACATTTCTCTAATTTCCCAATGCGAACGCCAACTCCCTCCAAAAATAATGTTTTTTCATAGGAATGTAATGATCACCAAAGCAATCAAATTCAAGTCATGATTTTTCACAACATACAGGAAATTTCCCCTCCTTCACTTCAGAGCTAATTTCTCTATAATTCGCTTAGATTTTCTGAAATAACTTTTGGAAGCTTTACATGGATTAGCATCCTTTTCAATTTTTGCTGATTATCCTCGTTTCAAGTGTGGAAATGGGGCATTATGATTCAGGAATTTGATTTTCTGCAAATCCTAAGAAAGACATAACTCACTAAGTTGGATCTCTTAATTTATTATTCCATTTTGTGTTCATTGTGAAGGAGGTTTACTTAATTACATCTCCCTTTTTCTATTTTGCATTGGAGTCTTCTAATTTAGGCATCTGATTTTCTACAAACCCTAAGAATGTCGGGGTGGACGCCTCAAATCCCCGTCGACTACCCGTCAACACCCATGAACAACTATATGTCCACCGCCATGCACTCCATACATGTGAAGACTACTTAATAGGACCCTGGCGACATCCCAGACAACCCAACTGAGTCACTTTTTATACAAAAAGATTCATTCACAATCGGCTTTTTATTACAATTTATACAAAATCGGGTCTCTTGTCTGCACTCTTACAAAACGCCATCTGGCCTGCCGCTTGGGTGTCCTGATGCTGTCCCATCCCAAGTAATGCCTCTTCTATTCGAAAATAAACATATCCCACGACTGGGTGAGCAAAGTCCAGAAGGGGGAATTTTTCCTACAAGCATTTCCCACCTAAGTTGCAACAAAAGAATTAAGACACCAAACAAGGCAACACATGCTAATATATTACCATGATATGGTTAACAACCAATTTCATACATCACGTTATTCGGGCTTTATAATAATAATATAAAACTTTAGCTACACGGGCGGCTGCGACAATCCCGCTGGCTCGCCTGAACAACCCACAATTTCACAATCTACCATTGCATCCATCCCACACGATTAACTATCACATCATTAATAAATCACACAAACAAATCCGCGGATCGTCCAGTCTCACAATTAGTGATTTAGTTCACTCCTGGCCCAGCTTTGACCGGAAACACGCTGGTCTGTGCCTCAACAACCTCCCATCCATTGTCCATCTCTAAGCAAAAAAGTAAACAAGTATGGCAAAATCCCTACTCTTCCGAGTTTGTCGTAACCTCAAAATCCAGTACTCCGCGCCACGTGAGCCCTCGCACGTAGACCAATTCTTGCCTCATACGTGGCTGAATCACGGCCCGATCAAGGTCAGATCTTGGTGAGAGTAGCTTCTGACTTTCTCTCTAAAATTCACTCCCAGCCACTCCGTCCAAAAACCAGGCAAGCAGAATGAAGATGAAGTCACGCTCATGTCTTCCTCCTTGCATCACAAGTTTGCCTCAACCTGACTTTCTCAACCCATTTTACACACTACTAAACGCGAGCTTCTACGTATCTCACTACGTGTCCCCGCCAGGTCACGCACCAAGCCGGCAGATTGGTCCCCCGCCACAGCCTCTATACCCGCCTTGGCATCCCCTTATTTTCGCTGCCAGTCATCCGACACCCCACGCCTCGAAAAATGTGGAATTCGACCACCCTAATCCAACCAATTCGATGTGGTAGTTAGATTTCGCGAGACGATTCCAACGATGAAGTCCGTTTCATCATCCGGGAGATCTAAAATTTCTCGGATTTCAATCGAAATTACCATTTTACCCTCCTTCTCGTGAATCTCTGATCCGGCCTCATTAAATGCCCTAAATCAAAAACCCCAAATCACGAACTCGCATCCCTCATCTGATTTGTCTGGGTCGATTTTGAGAAGATGGGATAAGAGCAGAAAGTGCAGGAGGAAGTCGCCGGGGAATGCCTGTCCATCACAAATATCTCATCTCACGGTCCACGAATGTCATAAATATGTTGAAAACCACGTACTAGGAAAGCTCACTGCTATGATGATAAACTTGGAAATATAATCAAAATGTTGGGGTACATGGAAAGCAAAAAGTTAAAAAAAAAAATTTTGTGGTATGGGAAGAATTAACTTTATATATATATATATATATATATATATATATATATATATATATAGAGAGAGAGAGAGAGAGAGAGAGAGAGAGAGAGATTTCTTCATTTTTATTTATTTATTCATTTTCTCTCAAATCTTATGAGAACTAAACATTGCCTCAATAATAATTTAAAATTGAATCAATATTTGACTTTCACATCATCTAATTTCCCTTTTATGTGATTTTAATCTTAATAACGAAAAAAAATCTAAATAACTTACTATTACTAATTCAGTGGTCCAATTAAACAAAAAAAATTTCAAACCCCATAGTTTCTAAACCCTATATATTTTGATGTGATTATATATTTCCCCAATTTCCTAATGTTGGTGTCAATTATTTAAAAAAAAATTATATAATTATTTAAAAAAAACTATCTATGTCTAATAAATGACTAAATGAAATATCAATGCATGATTTTTACAATCAATTGTAACACAAAGTAAAAGTTTCACTTATTTCATTCACATAAACGCCACTAAAGAAGGGAAAACAATAATTTTTCTCACTTGGATTATCTAAAAACACTACCCTTTGTACCGATCACATTTATATTATTCTTTCTTCAATTTTCCATGATTATCTTCATCTTAGGTGTGTCATTTGAGAATTATGATTCGAGTATGCGATATTCTTCAAATTGCGAGAAAACCCTAACATATTGATTATAATTTCTTAATTTCTTTCCATTTTTGTGTTTCTGTATGGAAGAGATTTATAAGGATTGGAAGGAGAAACTCGAGGGTTTGATCAATGGATATTGTCAATGGAGTCGTGAGAAGGAGCCTTGGCATTAGTGGTTTGGTAAACAAACTTGTAAAATGACACATGACAATAGTGTAAATATGACTTTTTTATTTTTCGTGTTGGTATTTGAAGGGGATTTATAAGGAATTGGAAGTAGAGATGATGAGTCAATAGCCACGACTCATCTTGTAATTATGATAATTTACACGACTCATTAGAGATGACAATCTTGTAAATATCTTTTATGTTAATACTATAGATATAGTAAAAGAAAGGGGCAATATGGGAATCAAAAAATAAAATAAAAAATAAAAACTTTTGTCCTATATGTTGTCATATGTCATTTTTCTTTTTCGTGTTGGTATGCGGAGGAAATTCGTAAAGAATTGGAAGTAGAGATTATGAGTCAACGATCATGGCTCATCTTGTAATCATGACAATTAACATGAATCATTGGAAATTGCAATCTTGTAAAAATCTTTTATTTTAATACTATAGATATAGTAAAAGATAGGGGTAATATGCGAATCAAAAAATCATAAAAACTTTTATTCTTTTGAGAGAGAAATGTAGATAAATATAACCATATGTCCGCGTTTGATATTTAAAGCATTATAACATAAACAATAATAACTTTTCATATTTGGTTTGATAATAAAAAATATGAAACAAAATTTTGTTTATATAAATATCTTGAAAATTTTTAACTTTTATATATAATAAAGTCAACAAAGACAAAATGGAGTTTGAATAAATGTAAAAACATCCATTATTTGACATATTTATTTTTTAATATTATGTTTTATATTAGAAATGTGTTATTGGACATTACTAAAATGATTCATGAATGCAATGATTCCTTTATCCCCTAGAAGGTTCATGTTTCATCAATGAATCTGAAGATTCATCCAGCACCTTTGAAAATCCAACATCATTCACTGATATATCTCAAGCCGCGATTCATCTACTTCATATCTTGAATTTCACGCTTTTCGAGGCACTATGGTTCGTCGATGATACGGAGAGATACTGATATGAAAGCTCACCTACTACATGTACCCATATGACACATGTCGTGATGATTGCAGAAGATGGGCGACGAATGACTTAGATTAAGTCATGTGTCAAAAAGCTTTTAAAAAGCAAACTAAAGGACAAAATGGAAATTAAGTGAAAAGATTAAATAAATATGACAAAAGACATCTTCTTCTCCAATTTTCTTCTAGAAACGTGCAGTAAGTGTGAAGAACCAGTTTTAGAGAGAGAAAGAGTGATTTCTCTAGATTTTCGACTATCGGACTGTCGGTTCTCGTCGGGCTAAGAAGCAAAGTTGTTCTACGCGGCAAGGGCTACACGTGGGCACTGATTTTGTGGAGTTCCAACAACTCCAGTGAGGGATCTTTTCTCATGGTTTGTGTAGTAAAAACCATTTTAATGGATGGACCCATTAAGGCTGGGATGTGTACTGGATGCCGAATGCATTTGCACGGGTGAGAAGTCCTGAAGTGGAAGTTGGGCTGGGTTTCTCTTCCAAATTGCCGTGATATGTATGATGCATTGCTTGGCTTGGTGAGTGTGAGTTGTGGGTTGTTATTAATGAGTGTGATAATTTACTGAACAATTGATTGTGAATTGAATAACATGATGTATGTAAAATTAAATTTTTATTAATATATCATGTAAAATATCATTATGGATTGTTTGAAAATGGCATAATGCATTCCATATGCCTTTGGGAGTCTGCTAAGAGCAGCGATAGGTGTGAGTCGTAGCGAAAATGAAAGAAAGTGAAATGATTGCGAAGGAATTTCAAGGAAGATTTCAGAGAATTGCAGCGGAGAGTTTTCAACGGTTCATCTCGAGCGAACCATGATTTGTTACGATTCGTAATTCACCTCGGAGGGTTGTCCGGTATATTCAAAACTCGGTGAGGCCAGTTTAGTAGTATTTGTTTTGAAAATTGTATTTTGCTCACATTTGACTTAGACATGTGTGAGGGAGTCGATGATGACTGGGGAACATGGGTTGACATGTAGACATTCAAATGGGATCATGTATTGCCAGTGTATTTTGTTTTATCTTGTATGGCTTAGGTCAAGATAACATGCAGGAGATTATCCTCTTGGGCATTGTTGCTATCAGACATCATTTATTTTAGATTACAAAATTATAGGAGGGCGACTTCCAGTGGAGCGCGTTTTAGAAGAAAATGGATGTATTTAAATGTGTTCATTTTATTATAACATATATTAAAACTTCAGAAATTTTTGATATATGTTTTGGTTAAAATAAATATATTTCACGAACTATTGAAATATAGTTGATGTCTTATTTTGGTGAGTATTGATGCTTTATGGGCCCCATTGACCATTTTACTTTCATGTGCAGTCTCATAACAACAGAGGTGGTATTATGAGTTGTGATTGGTCAGTAGGACACCAAGGTTGGAAGTCACGACAGTACTCAGGCTTGGGTTTATAAATGCCTGCAATGTAGCCGGATACTAAAGTATAGCTTAATGTAGCCAAATTTCTGGTATCGATTACCTAGAACTTGATGACATGAGTTAGATCACGCATTCTGTGCATTTGAGTAGATTGTTGTATGAGGTGTATGCTTGGTGAATGTATATAGGAAAAAAAAATGAGTTGGAGATTTTTTTTTTTTCATGCTGAAAGTTTCGGTATGTAAAACGGGAGAAAAATAAATCAAATAAAATAAATTTATGATGAGATTTATTTGAACTCTCTTGGAAAATGAAAAGAATAATAATAATATATATTTTTTTGGTGGTCTTCGATAGATGAGACAGATAAAAAATGATGAAAAAAGAATTGCTGCGGGGAGAATTTGGAATGGGATATTGCTGTTTTCAGTCAAGATCCGCGATACAATAGATTGTATACGTGACGCCAAGGCAAGCTGAGGTGTACAGCGGGGGTACAACTACGGCTGGCTAGCGGCGCCCACGACCACGTGAGGGGCGGCGGCTGGGGCGGCGTCGCGCGCGAGAGGCGTGGGGCGTTGCTCGTGCGTAGCGGCACGGCAAGCGGAGTGTCCGCGATCTGGCGGGTGCCGCCATCGCGGCGAGGAGGGGTGCCTGGCGTGTGACCTGGCGCGCCCGGTACGCGTCGTGGGCGGCGCCTGCGACGCGGCGTGAAGGGCGCTGCGACCGCGTAGCGACAAGCGCCGCCTTGACCTTGCGCCCGGCAGGTTGAATCCGCGTGCAATTTTGTATAAATGTTGGCCAGGCGGCGGCGTGCGACCTGCGACACGGCGGAAGCGACTGCGACCACATTTGAGCACGGCCGCGTCGGCAGCGGTGCGCCGACAAGCGTTGTCTGCGCCGCGGCGCTGGCGATCGCGTAACGCGGCATCGACTTAATGCTCGGCTGGTACATGGTGTGCTTCTTGTGCGCCGACGATGGCGTTCGGTGCACTATTGATCAACTGTTTGGATCACTGTTCATGAACACTCTTCATGAGCATTGTTCGAATTTCAAAAAATAAAAAATAAAATAAAATAAAAATACAAATATTATTTGTTGCGTGGTTAATATGAAATTATATTTCTTGCATTACTATGAATGCATGGACATAGCGATATAAATTTTTGGTACATAAGACCAGTGTCTAAAAGTACGTGTTTACACCCATGAGATACCTCATTAAAACTTAACTTGCCATTTGACATGATATGGCTGTCACGAAGGAGGAGAGTGAGGTGATCCTGGTGTTAACTGATACCACCGATGTTGTGCATGGGCACCTGTTGAGATTGCAAAGGGATTCTGAGGCTCTTTATACATTACCTGACTAAGTGCAATGAAATGCTTGAAGTCAGGAGTAACTCAGAGTTTTTTCCAAAGGCACATCATCCAGTATTCGCGGGAGGAGATGGGTAGTGGCGATGGTGGTTCATGCGAGGTGAGAAGGTATTGGGGCTATGAAGTGCCTCGTCTGTTAGGATCAGTATTCATTCAATTAAAGGGTGGGAACTGAGTATGGTGGAGCCCAGGCGAAGACCTCTAGAGATCTAAGAGGAGGCAATGACATGGGGCGGGAGTTCAGTCCTTTTCATAGGCTGAGTATTTTCCGGACACGCACCGTGAAGGCTCGGGAGTTCGAAAGTGTTGGAGTAGGGGACTGTGTTGTGTTGGAGTATGTGGCTGATTCACAGGCTGCTTGTTTTGCTAAGCGATTCTGTGGCCACGGACATGACAGGTCGGGGGGTCGATAATGGGCTAAAGAATTTGTCCATTGGGGTGGATTAACTGCAGGACTCGACGGGGACAGCGAACTCCGGTTGGGGCCGTACGACCGCGAGGTAAAGTGTTCGAGCACTTTCAATCCTGAGGTGGTAGTGAGAGGAGAGTCGATGTTCTTCTAGTTCGAAGGGAAGGCCGGGCTGGATTGCGTGGAGTTCAGTCGCGTGGCCATCAGCGCTGGAACAAATCGGGTTTTGGTCGGGCGGCGGATGGTGTCTTTCCGACCCCGGTAGCGACCACGACATACCAAGGAAAGTTGCCCGAAGCCTTAGGGGATACAGGTTTGGGGCAGTGCTGAGTCCGATCGACGGTGGGCGGGAGAGGATCGAGTATGTTTCTCCCTGACCCACGATGCGAATTCAAAAGAAGGAGCGATATCGATTTGAGCCGCCGGGGCTCTGTTACACGAGGCGATCCGAGGGCGGAACAATGGGCGAGGTGAGGGCGAGGCCTGAGGCGGGGATGTCGGGGTTCAAGGCGTGTTTCGCCATCCACCCCACGGCTAAGTCGGAGGATCTTGATTATACGAAGTGCGTTTTGCTAACTCACATGGCCCGAGTGTTGTTGATTCTGGTAGTCGCATTCGTTCATTGTTACGCTGGTTGCGATAGAGTTGGAGCTTAGCCAGAAGGTTGGGGCCGCGGAGGGCGCCATGAGGGATTGGAGTGACTGGGTTGGGATTGTTTGTGGGTTTACCCACCTGGGATTAAATGGGGCGGGGATAGGAAGGATGATATGTATCGTGGTTCTGACTAAGATCTTGGGGATTCCTCACGAGTGGACTTGAGGTCATATGGACATGTAGGAGTTCAACGTCATGTGGGGTGGATTGGTGACGGCTACAGGTCGTTACCTCGTTGTGGCGTAGAAGGTTACGCCTATCTGATGTAATTTTCGTGTTATATTTAGGAGGGACAAGCGCGAATTTGCCCCTAAATGGTGTATGGGTCAAGTGTCGAGAGAGTTTGGCTGGTTGGCTGGTAGCCATGCCCAGTAGAGGCGGTGGGCGAGAACTTAGATCTCTACCTCGGAGTGGTGCAGTGTGAGGATGTTTTTCGGATGGGCTTTGAGGTTGCTCCCGCATGGGGTTGTAGACTCCGGTGCAGCGAGGTTGCTGCCGGAACCGCCCCGTCTCTGCCAGACCACATGGGATGGCACCGGTTGAGTTACGAGACTGAGTCTGGCTATAGGAGTTGTGGACAGGAGTTTACCATTAGACAGGCACTACCCATGGGGCGCTACGGTTCTATTTGCAAGAAGAAGGAAGGACAAGACCGCCGTGACCGCATTGATTAAAGCCAGTTGAGCGGGGGGTTGATCAATGGCCAATTACCATTGCGCGCGGGAACAACGTTTGGCGTCTGGCGGAAGCGGCCGAGAGTCTCTAGATAGACGCCATGCGGTTACCGTGCGCCGTGAGGTTAGGAGCGGATATCAGGCGGCGTTAGGGACACGTTATGGTACTTTGAGTTTCTGGTGATGCCCTTTGGTTGTAGTCGCGACATTCATGGACCTCATCATAGAGTATTCCAACCTATCTAAATAAGTTTATGTGCAGTCTTTGTGGATGACATTTTGATCTCTCCGGTGTTTGGGGTGCGAGGATCCTGGGATCGTTTTGGATTGTTGAGGGGACAATGATGTAGTTATCGCTAAGTTGGGTGAGGTCGAGTTTTGAAGCTGCGGGGTGAGATTTTGGGACACGTGGTGGCAATGCCGATCCAATGATTGGACCTAGAGAAGATTGAAGTTGTGATGAGTTAGGAGGAAGCCGGTTAGTCTTTCAAGATCGTGAACTTGGGATTGGTTAGGTACTCTGAGGAGATTCATTGAGTTTCTCCGATTAGCGGCGCGTGAGATTGGCCCACGTGGAAAGAGTCGAGTTTGATTAGGATGACCGATGCGAGAAGGCATTCCAGGAGTTGAAGAGGAGGCTTACCTCGAGCTCCTATCTTGATAGTCCCGGACAGGGGGGACGGGGTACACAATGTATTATGATGCCTTAAGAGCCGGACTGGGATGTGTTTTGATGCAATCCGGGAGGGTAGTAGCTTATGGTTCACATGGGTTGAAAATCATGACGGGAATTACCCCACATGACATGGAGTTAGACCGTGTGCCGCCTTGAAGATTTGGGCGCCACTATTTATGACGGTTCGGTGTACTCGGACCATAAAAGTCGAAGTATATCTTCATGACGGGACCTCGATATGGGGCAACGCGGATGGATGGAGTTCCTATGAAGTTATGACTGCTTTGCATTTACCATCTGGTAAGGCAAATGTGGTGATTGATGCACTCAGTCAGAAGTCACGGGAGCATTGAAAATTAGTATAGCTTCCGGGAGTGCCGGTGGATCTCTTCGAAATTGTGGGACGGAGTTTGGGCTATATTATCGCGAGCGGGCGCTGCAAAGATGCGTTGGGGTTCAGTGGCTGCGAAGTCTCGTGGCGAGTGATTAGGTCCCAAGGGACCGGGATCGAGAATGTAAGGTGTCCATCGGGGGTTGAATCTGATCAGGAGCAGTTGGCGGGGGGTTGGGCGTCCCGCGCGGATGGTAGTCTTCGGTATAGAGGGCGAGTAGTAGTTGATTGACGATTTGAGAGAGGGAAGTTCGAGGAATTTCTACTCTCGATTTGTTCAATAAATCCAGGTGACACGAAGATATACTAGGATCTTAAGTCATGGTATTACTACCGATGGGAATGAAGAGACGTAGGGGACTTTGTTCGCTTGATGTCTCACGTCGTCGGCGAGTTAGGTTGGCACCGGAAGCCAGCGAATCGCGGCCATTGGAGGTGGTGGTGGTGGAGCATGTCATGATGGATTTGTGACCCGCTTACCATGGACCGCGAGGCATGCGGTATGGGTGATGGTGGGTGGCTCGTAAAGTCGGCACATTTTCTGGCGGAGTGCGGATGACCTTTACGTGGAAGATACGGCGGTTGTATATTCGAGAGATAGTCACGGGTTACATGGAGTACCGGTATCCGTAGTGTCGGATAGAGGGCCGAGGTTTCACGGTGCACTTTTGGAAGTGTTTTCCCGGTATGGGCGGTGTGATGAGTACATCTTTCCACCAGCGAGACGGATGGTCGGTCGAAAGGATATACGGTGTTAGAAGACATCGCTGCGACAATGTCACGGATGTGAATTAGTTGGGAAGAGCACTTGCCCTTAGTGGGGTCGCTACAACAACGAGTTATCGGGGCGGTATCGGATGGCGCCGTATGAGACATTGTATGGGGAAGCCGTGCGGATCAGCGATATGTTGGGCCAGAAATTGGTAGAGAGCTCCATCAGCGGTCTGATGCGATTAGAGACACCTCGAGAAGGTGAAGCGATGCGGCTTGATGTCTTCTCACGGCTCGGGTAGAAGCGAGAAAGCTATCTTGTGTACAACGTGAGCCATAGGAGTTCGGGTTTGGAGTCGCGTCTTCTTGAAGGTGATGCACAAGGAGAATTAGTCGAGGGTTAATGACGGGGAAGAGTATCGCCCGAAGTTCATTAGACCCTTCGAGATAATTAAGAGGGTAGACAACGTAGTAATAGGTTGTGTAACACCCCAAATACCACTAAATTTTATAATAAAAATTATTATATATTAGGGTATAATTGAGCGACTTAGGTATTTTAAAATTTTTTAATATTGATTAGATGATTGTTGAATCGAGAGGAAATGAACTTGAGTGAAAAGAGAAAATATAGAAATTGTAAAATGGGGACCAATTCGATTATAAATAAGTTTATATGTCCCAAGTGATATTAGGAGAAATAAATGAGTAAAAGGAAAAAAAAATTGAGAAATGACATGTGGCATGTAGGAAAGGGAGGAAGCATCCTTTTTTTAAAAAGAATAAAATAAAATACGATTAAGAGTGATCCATAAGAAGAAAAATGGAGAAAGGAAAGTTAGAGAGAGAGGCTCCACCTTCTCTAGATTTTCGAATGATCGGACCATAGGTCTCCGGCGAGACACGAAGGGAAGTCCTTCCTAGTGACCAGAAGTTTCTGGTAGAGGCAGGGCAAGGAGACTTCGACAAACTCTATGAGGTAAGGTCTTCTCCCTACTTGGTCTTCTTCTACCACACAGGATTGTTGGGTAGTTATATGGCCTTAGGGAAAGTTTGGTTGCATGCTTAAACCATGGGAAGAATTTGCCACATTGTGGTAGTGTATGGTAGCCAGAACCTTAGAGCTGATTTTGGGTCACGAAGTGAAGGGGATTTGGTAGTGTGTCCTTCCTAGTAAATTGTAGCCACATCCAAATTAACTTGATGTTAGGCTTTGAATTTCTCAATTCGGACCCTGTAGACGAGTTATGGTCTTTTATTACAATTGATCAAATGGAGTGCGACTTCGGCCATAGGGAGTCGTCGAACAGTCGTCGGTGAGCGATTAATTCGACCAGCGGTGGGCGGTCGTCGAGCAAAGAAATTAAGTCGGTGAGCGGTGGGCGAGAGGAGTCATCGGTAGAAATTAGTCAATGAGCGATGGTGATCGGCGGTGGGCGAAGTGTCGAGCAATGGGGTCGTCCCGGTAGGCGGTGGTCGATCGGCGTGGGCGGTCGTCGAGCAAAGGGAGTCGATGAACGGTGGTTGTCCAGCGATTGGAGTGTCAAACAAGGGGTAAATCGTTGAGCGGTGGACAGAAATTAAGTCGGTAGAGGTGGAATGATCAGATAGTGATCGCCCAGCGAGTGGCGACTCGTCGAGGCGAAACAAGCGCGACCTCCCGACCCGGAAGGTCATATCTCGCCTACGTTTGAACTCCGTTTGGGTGTTCTTGGACTCCTATGGAAAGCCCATTGAAGTCAGAATCCATCCATATGCCTGAGGAAGATATTAGATGTCAGACCCAGTGTTAGACTGAGCTCGTCACTTCAGTGCAGCTAGTCGGTTGGTCGGCTCGTCGAGGCCGGCTTCGCAGCGTGACCTCGACCGGAAGGTCATATCTTAGCTACGTCTGACTCAGATTTGGGTGCTCGAACACATGGAAAGCCCATTGAGTCAAGAATACATTCATATGCCTGAGGAGGATATTAGATGTCAGAACAAGGTGTTTTAATGAGCTCGTCGCCCGGTGCAGCTCGTCGGTTAGTCGGCTCGTGGGGTTTACTCGCAGCGTGACCTCACGGCGAGAAGGTCGTATCTCGCCGTTTGAACTCGGAGTTGGGTGCCGGACTACATGGAAAGCGGGTGAGTCAAGAATACATTAATATTCCTGAGGAGTATAGAAGATGTTTGACTGAGGTGGTAGATGAGGCTCGTCCAGTTCGGGTCTGCTCGTCGGAGTTCGGGTTGTGTGTATGAGCCTCCGACCGGAAGGTCGTAACTCAGCTCAAAGTGGCTAGGTCGGGTGTTCTTGTGACTCTATGGAAAGCCCGTTAGTCAGGAATCCATCTATATATCTTGTTTAAGTGGAACTCATAATAACCTCCGAAAATCAATCCTAAACAAAACTACTAAAATGCGCATGAATAATATTATTAACAATGGTTTTGGAATAGGGTGAAAGGAGAAAAGAGCAGTGATTGAGATTCAAGGGTTGGAATCAAAGTGCAAAAGATTTTTGGGTTTGTTCTTCTAAATCCTATTCTCATTTCAAGTTTGAAATGTTTGTTCTAAATTTCACTATTCCTCCTTTCAAAGTTTTTGCATGTTTGTTCGAAAAAGCATATTGAATTGATTTATTGATTTGAGAAAAGTGATTGTGAAATGTTTGCATATAAAAAAATTGCATGATTATTGAAAATATTTATTTATACAAGCGTAAATATTATACTATATTTTGCTATAAAGGATTTGAGCATCCCTTAATAGAATGTGCTTAGTTTATTTCGCATCAAGGATAGATTGGTATACGATAGGGTCGAATAGCGATGCTGCGAACTATTAATGTGTCACTTTCCGTCTGCGGCCAGCGGGGCCGTATCGAGTAGTGTTCAACTGATTATTTATAACCGATCGGCTGACCCGGCGGGGCAAATGCGTGTTATAAAACCATGTGATCTGGGCGCTGCGGCCAGGCGGGGCCGTGCCGTGACTACGATATCACATGCTCTCGAAGGCGTAGGTTAAATTCGTTAAGGAGCATAAGCGAATTGATTGGCATAAGCGATTGGATTGGCATAAGCAGATTGATTTTGAAATTTAATTGAATGTCGGGCCCGGGTGAATTTGTGAGCATATTTGAATTGATTTGAGGTGCGTGAAATATTGATTATGAAAATGTATTTATGAGATGACCGATGAACTCATAATTTATTGTATATATATAACAAAGTATATGTATTGTATTTATAACATTGATCATCGAATGATTGAAAGTTAAATTATTAAATTACGTAGATTGTTTTAAAATTGGAGGCCGAGGAATGGTTGTATAGAATATAGCATGAAAATGCTTAGGCGTATTGTTTTACGATGCGCGGTCAGAAGTGATAGATAGTGATCGATAGCCGGACCAGATCGGAGCGTCGAGTCATAGAAAGAAATCTCGGAGTATGCTCCAGAACATGTGCACTCATTTCATGTGTTCTTTTTGATATGGATATTTTGTATAACGATTTGAATCTTTGTACATACATTTTTGTAAATCATTTTGAAAAGGCTTGGATACTGCATTGTAAATGGATTTTGTTAAGCGTAAATGTTTATGGGCTTGCCCGATTTAAGTAATAAAACTACATGAAGATATGATTTTGAGTGATTTTAGTGGCATCCGGACTGAGTTCGGATCCATGGCAGTCGGGTCGGGTAAGGGCGTCACGGAGTTGGCTATAGCCCGACATGTCGGTGTCCACCGGTGTTTCACGTCTCCATGCTCGGTACACTCAGGATCGACTCATGTAGTGGATTGAAGGGAGATTGAGTTGACACGGATGGGACCTTCGAGGAGGGGCCAGGTGTGCATTATGGATAGCCCCGGGATCGGGTTTGCGTGCGAGGCCAGGTGAAATTTAGTGAGGTGCGTGGCGACAGTGGAGTGGAGGAGTTAGCGATGGGAGGCGGGGACACGATCACGGGCCACCAATCCCTTCTTGTTTGGGGATGAAGGTACGTGATTTAGTTGTTGAATGCTTAAATGACTAGTTTACGTACGCTGACATAGTGCACGTTACATATGCATGTGATTTGTTTGTGATTATATGAAATTCGGGACGAAATTCTTTTTAAGGGAGGAGAATGTAAGCGGAAAATTGAATTTTAGAAAGAAAAATGGTAATTTCGGTCGGCTTGAAATTTTTCTAGATCTCAGGATGATGACGGACTTCAGTTAGATCGTCTCGCGGTGACATCTAGGCTAAATTAGATTTCGTCGAATTTTGAGACCGGTCGAATTTCACGTTTTAAGTTTCTTAGAGTCGGGTGAGAGACATGTGATGTGACAAAATTCACCCTCTTACGTAATGCGTGTGACACATATTGCATGATTGGAGAGAGGATGAGATAGATATTAGATTAAATACATGTGTCAAAATGCTTTTAAAAAGCAAACTAAAGGACAAAATGGGAATTAAGTGAAAAGATTAAATAAATAGGACAAAAGACATCTTCTTCTCCAATTTTCTGTTTGAAACGTGCAGTAAGAGTGAAGAACCAGTTTTAGAGAGAGAAAGAGTGACTTATCTCTAGATTTCCCGACTATCGGACCGTCGGTTATCGTCGGGCCAAGAAGCAAAGTTGTTCTACGCGGCAAGGGCTATGCGTGGGCACCAATTTTGTGGAGTTCTAACAACTCCAAGAGGTAGGGATCTTTTCATACTCGATTTATTCTTTGGCTAAGAGCTATTTTAATGGATGGAGGTTTATTGAGGCTTGGATGGCCGTGTTTTCGGTCTCAAAATCTTTGAACCGAGTGAAGAAAATCCCTATTGTATGGTCGTGAATAGTGCCGAGCCTAGGGTTCTATTGTTCACGTGATATGTTGTGTGATTTTTGTGTTGTTGGGTGATTCAAAATGAATTGCTTGGATTGTTATTAGCCTATGTGAGCTAATTTTGGTGTTATTGATTGTGAATTGAATAACATGATGTATGTAAATTAAATTTTGTTAATATATTACATGTAAATATCATTAGCATGGTGTTTGGAAATAGCATAATGCATTTCATATGCACCGAGGCACCCTATAACTATAGGTGTGAGTACATGACACGAAAATGAAAGAAAAGTGAATGGTTGTGAAAGGAATTTGAGGAGATTTTCAGAAGAATTGCCTTGGAAACAGTTCATCTCGGAGACGGACCCATGACCGTTTCGGAGGGAATTCACGCAGCAATTCACCTCGGAGGGTTTATCGATATAATTCTAGAAGCTTCGGTAGTAAGTTTCGAGAACAAAACCTTTGTTTGAAGAAAGCGTATTTTGCTCACATTTGGCTTAGGCATGTGTGAGAGAGTCGGTGAGGACTCGAGACATGGGATTGGGCATATAGACATTAAAGTAGAATCATGTATTTACTTGAGTGTGTTTGTTTGCCATGGCGTATGTGGCTTAGGTGGGGAGTAACCCATGTAGGAGATTATCACTCACGGGCATTGCTCACCTGTTGAGGATCATTATTTCGGGTACATGGAGTGTCTGGGGAGGCCAGCGCTCGCTAGAGGCGTTTTAAGCGGATTGTGGCTTTAGTATTCATTTTGTATAACATGTATTAAAACTCAAAATTTTGATATATGTTTTGGTTAAGAGTAATGTAATAACTCTTGAACTATTGAAATATAGTTGATGTATTTTGGTGAGTATTGATGTATGGGCCAAAGTGACCATTTTCTTTAAATGTATAGATTCTCGTAATATGAGACATAGGTATTCCGTGGAGTTGACGATTGGTCAGCGAGACACCGGGTTTTGGGTCATCCACGAGTCAGGATATGTTCACGCATCTGACTTGGATTCTCCGTCAGCTACCCTGACTACTCAAGATCCATACTATCTGAGATCTCGATGATAAATTTTATCAACTAGAAATTAAAGGATAATTGTCCTTAAGAGAACATCTACGACCTAGGATATTAAAAATAAGCTCATGAAATTATATTAACTATAATTAGTTGGACTGAATCAATTCTCTATAAAAATGAACACTAACAAGAAAATACTGTGAAACAATCAATTTCTGCATTGTATCCCATTTAAAACTCTATCCTAAATTGGGTAGGGATTTGTCAAAGATGCTGTGTGCAGTTTGGATATCTCCTCTTATTTCACCAATTAGAAATCCTTGTTTCTCTCGAATACAGGGATCTAACCAGCTACTTGTATTTTGCACACTCTTCACAAGATTTGAGTATTTTTCTTTCTCAATACTTCCTACCCATTTCTTGAGACTGCAGATTTCTTACTTCCCAGTCGAAGGGTTGTTGCGAAGACTCTACAACCTGGGTGATAACTCATCCTTGAAATCTAGTAAATGTTCCCTTCCCTTGATTAGATCTCGGCTAACACGGGAACATGAGTTTTCCAGCCAGTTAAGGTGAAATATCGATTATTTAAATTAATAAATAGTCCCCCTCAGCGTCAACTATGAGTGAGTTAGGAGATTCATCGAAGTGAACTCTCATAAGCCCATTAGTTTACTCAACCATGGTCCCGACATACCCCACAAATTGAATGTTCCCCAGCTCTCAGAATCTCCATCTCGGTGTCACTTAGGGCCTTAAAATCAAAGTATGATAATATCCTTGGAAGAATTGAAACTACCATTAGGAGCAATTACATGAAGAAGACAAATCAAATAAAATAAATCTCCTCCATATTCGGATACTTCCTTTTAATTTATCTGAAAAAGATTATGTAACAATAAATTCAAACTAGTGGAAAATTGCGCTTCTCAAAAGCGCATTACAATAGACAATGGGCACTAATCAATTACACCCCTTTGCCCGATTCTGATAAAGCGGGAAGGAAACAAATTCTAGAATTGATGCGGATTTCATTTAAACTCGACGATGAAATTGGCAAAGGAATTGAAACTTATTACTTCCCGGCTTCAACATTACAACGGTCGATGGTTCGAGATCAAATAAAAGAAAGAAAAGGAAAAAAATATATATTCTAAAATATCTGATGAGTCTTCCTCCTCATCACTCATCCCAGACCGATGGGTTGAAAAAGCGGAAGCTACTTTACTAAAACTATGTATGCTGTTATAATCTTCGAAATTGGGCACGATTCGAAGCTCGGGTGGACATTTCTCTAAAATAAATGGCTCGATTCTCTGTTTAAGTCACGACTGAGCGAGTCGCGACGCCAAATCCTTATGCAGTGCGTTAAGTCTTTCGTGACCCCTCGAAAGCGGTCGCGATGTCCGCCTCATTTTGTTCTTTGATTGTTAAGTTGCGACGTGTTTTACGTTGTGACATGTTTCTTTCATTTACTGGATTAGTGAATTAGCGACATGAATTCTTTATGCATTGACCATATTGAATAATCGCGAGTGCAGTTGCGACCTCCTTTTTCTTGTTTCGAATTAGTGTCGCGACCTCGGTCGATATCGCGACTCCTTCTCTCTGCTTCTTTGCGAATTTTTTGTGTCGTGACAGCAGAAGTGACGTCGACCTCATTTACGTTGTGACCTCCTTACTTCTTGGTCACAACTTTTCTTTCATGTTGCGACATCATTCAGTTGTCTTGGTATGGCGGTCGTGATATTTGCTGAGTGCGCGTTTTCTTGTACGCGATGGACATTAGGTGCGACCCGAGTATTTCTTTATCCTTCTTGATTCTTGTCGCGACCTCGAAAGTATGTCAGCGACCATCCCTTCTTCTATCTGTCGCAACCTCTACCGATCCTCCAGCAGTTTCCTTCAATTTTTCTATTTCTGGTTGCAACCTAACTGTTATGCCCTTTTTTGGAATATATGTCGCGACCTCGATTTGATGTCTCGACATCAGTTCCTGTTGCCAGCTATGTTGATCTTTGTTGCGACCATGTTTTTATGACCCTTTAATAAATTCTATGTCACGACCTCAGTTCCATGTCGTGACCTGGCTGTCTTGTTTTCTACTGCATTCTATGCCACGACCTCAAAAGCATGTTGTGACCTCATTTATGTTGTCAGCCACTGATCCTTGGCCACAGCTCCCCTTTTTATGCTGCGACTTAAACTGTTTATCTGTTCATTATCTTGTCGCGACGTGGACATTAGGTCGCGACCTGTCGTTCTTTCCTTGCTGGGGTATGTTGCGACCTTAAAGCGTAGCCTGACATCAATTACGCCCATCTGTCGCAACCTCACTTCTTAGTCATAACATTTTAAACAGTACAACTCATTTTTATTATCGTGACATGAATTCCAGGTTGCGACCTTGATTGGAGTATCCAACTTATATCTTTGTCGCAACCTGAAATTGCCTGGCAGCAACATTGCAAGTCCATTCAACATTACTTTCTGGTCACGACATCATTGCTCTGTTGTGACCAACAATATCTTCTTTTCATGTCGTGACTTCAAAACTACTGTGTTACTTAATTACTTGTCGTGACCTTAAAAATCTGTTGTAACCAGACTTGTTCTCCTTCGGTGTCACGACCTTATAATGGTGTCGTGACATGAAATCCTTCCTTGAAGCCCCTTTTTTTCTGTCTCAGCAACTTCTCTTCTGTCACAACTGCTTTTCATTCAGTAGTGTAGGACTTATGGTCGCGACTTTGATTCTCTGTCCGACCTCACCTTGGCCATTGAGCTGATTTCATTGCTGATCTTTGCTAGAATTTTCATTTCTGCCATAAATTCTGCAAAATAGAAATTTGGTAAATAGTACATATTTCTACATAAAAATAAGCAATTATATTGAAAGAAAAATCAGAAAAATTGACTACAAATTCAATGAGTTTTTGACTCATCACACGACTTTTCAATCTGAACATAATTTTGATCACTTTTATATGTATGTTTACATATTGATGATTCCCGAATTCATATATTTAGATTTATGCATGACAATAGATAAGTGATAGATCAATAGAGTTTTTTAATGTGATATTCTAAGACCACCATTCTCGTTTGTGTTTATGCTTAGAATGATAATGTTATATAGCTATTTGCTATCTTATTTCTTTATGCACTATTCAATTATCATGCTCTTTAGAATAGATGGAGGTGTTTTGACCACTGTTGATAGCGAGGTAAAAAGAATGAATAAATGTCCGGATTACACTATTGGTCGATAATTTGTAGTTTGGCTCCACGAGGCTTGGCATGGATGTTCATGAATTATATAAACATATTCGTATTTTAAGGTTTGCATGGGAACATGGTTCCATTACATCATTTGCTTTTGCACTTTCAGCCTTCCTAGTTTCATAGACATGCTTGAATAATGGTTCTATCTATAGATTAGTGATCATTTATCTATTGTAAGTCATGTCGTTTACCTAAATTTACCTCCATCAATGCAAAAACACATAGATGTAGTTATAGGGAAGGAAACAGAAACAACATGGCTAGAATCAAGAATGAAAGGGCAAATGTTTCAGTTGATGAATATCCTTGTTGGACTGCCCACCCTTATAAACTCAATACAAACAATTAGATTTGTGTTATAGGATTTGGCAAAGCACTAAAAAATATAATGTCCAAGGTTCATGAGGGATTTGATTAACAGAAAGGGTCATTTGATTAAATTACTTTTGAAAATCCAAAAAAAAAAAAATTTGAAATTTGACCTTTCATCAATTTTTGGCCCCGATTTTGACAAAAATGTTCGTCTCATTTTCTTGCAAAAATAACCCCTTCTTTTAAGGGACAATGTAAATATATGGAATTTAAAAAAAAAAAGGATAGCAAGTTAGCAACCTATGAAGACTAAGGATATTTTATGCTTGGTAGATAGTGCGACCACACACACTATCCTTAAAAATAGAAAATTCTTTCACACTTTAACGGAGAAAAAAGGAAGTGTTACTATAATTGCAAATGACAATGTTTTAATAGTGGGCTCCGGAAGAGCTTCACTAATCCTTCATAGGGGTACAAAACTGATTATCAATGATGCGCTACTATATCCACAATCCACACATACCTTTCTCAGTTTTAAGGACATCCCGTCGAATGAGATTTTCACAGTGGCCCGAAGCGAAAATAATATTGAATATCTCCTCATAACTCGATCAATAGGATGTTGGAAGCAAATAGTCGAAAAACTTTCCTCTTTCTCTTCCATATTGTATTATACATCAGACCTTCTCATCATAATGTTGCGATGAGTTTAAAATTTAAAGACCCATATTCATTCAAATTATGGCATGAACGATTGGGTCATCCTAGGCAAAACATGATGTTTATGATTTTAACTAATTCTATTGGGAATAATATGCTAAGCAGCAAAATCATTTATGTAAATAAATTTATTTGTGAAGCTTGTGCCAAGGGAAAATTCATAGTACGACCTTCTCATACTAAAATTGGAATAGAATCTCCTATTTTCCTTGAATGAATTCATAGAAGTGTATATGGACCAATTCATCAACATGGGATATTTGATATTTCATGGTCATAAGTGATGCTTCAACTTGATGGACTCATGTGTGTATATTATCCACACGAAATAATGAATTTGCCAAGTTTATAAACTTATTGAACTTAGAGCTCAGTTCCCTAATTATCCAATTAAATCCATCTGAAAGGATAATGCCGATGATTTCACATTGAAAGCATTCGGTGATTTCACATCAAAAGCATTTGATGATTATTGTATGACATTAGGTATCAAAGTGGAGCATCCGATTCATTACGTCCACACCCAAAATGGTCTAGCTGAGTCCTTGATTATGAGCATCAAATTAATTGTTAGACTGTTGTTACAACATTTTGACTTACCTATATCTTGTTGGGGGTATGTGGTTTTGCATGCTGATGCTCTAATTCAAATCCAGCTATTGCATATCGTGATTATTCCCCCTTACAAATAGTGCATGACAAAAAACCAAATATTTCCCATTTGCGAATCTTTGGTGTTTAGTCTATGTTCCTATATCACCACCAAATCGTACCTCTATGGGTCCTCAGAGAAAGCTAGGTATATATATTGGCTATGAATCTCCTTCTATTCTTAAATACCTAGAACTCATAACAGGGGATCAATTTACAACTCGGTATGCTGACTACATATTTGATGAAGATCATTTCCCGGCATTAGGGGGAGATAAGAACCAAAAATTAAAAGAATGCTGAGAAATTTCATGGAATTTAAAAGATCTTGATATTTAGATCATCTGCTAGTCGGACTGAACTAGAAGTTCAGAAGATAATTAACTTACAATGTTAGTATGTATGCTAGATGCATTCACGGGCACAAAGGTCACTAATCTCCATACCACCTACTGCAAACACACCATAAAGAGTGGAGGTCCCCAAGGGATCAAGTATATCTATCGATACTCTCAGTATATCGGAAGCATGGGAGAGACCTGCTCGGTCTGAAGATAGAATCACGGAAAACAAAAATCTAATACTGAAACCATGTCACTTGAGAACCTCTTGAGGAGAATTGTCTGAAGGCGACAATCCAGAATACATTTGCACGTACTTTGAATAATCATAATACTTTCACCGAGAGCTAGGAGAATGACCATATCAAAATATTTTGGGAAATTATGAGGATTTGGTTAATGCAAATATAGAAGTTGCCATGAATTTCATGAATACGGGAGAAACATACAATATAAATATTATAGTCTTCGACGACATATTTGCCTCTACAACTGCTATTACTCTCTCGAATGATAATCTTGATCCAAAACCTAAGTTAATAGCAGAGTGTCGGAAGTGCTCAGACTAGGTAAGATAGAAACAAGCAGTTGAGGCTGAGCTTGACTCGCTAAATAAAAGAAAAGTTTTTGGCTTTGTAGTACGTACACCTCAAAATGTTATCCCAATAGGATATAAATGGGTGTTCGTATGAAAGAGAAATGAGAATAATGAGATGGTGAGATATAAAGGGTTTTCCCAGAGACCTTGTATTGATTTTGATCAAACATATTCTCCTTTTATGGATGACATTATGTTCTGCTACTAAATATCTCTGGCAACAAATATGAATTTAGATATGAATTAATAGACGTCGTGACTGTTAGTGATGTGCCCAATGGCAATAGTGTAATTGTTATTACTTTCATATTTCAATAATAAAGAGACATTTTCATTATCATCTTACATTTCTAATTTGGTGATTTACTCCATGAATAGTTGATTCCACTTAGGGTCATCAAGTATGTAACTTGATAGTAGAACCCTGAACTTCAAATGGAATACTATTCTAAATTGTTCTTGATCGTTCATTTTTGCTGGAGCAATAGTGAATTAAGACTAGTATGAAGTTTGACTAATGATCATGTTCTACTGATCATAGATATATGATATTAAGTCAGCTCATAAGTACATGTTGGTGAACATTGTCTTTGGATCGACCTACATGAGAATACTACGTAGTTATAAGTCACAAGTACTTCTCCATCATAATAATCATCTTCTTTTTGTCCTTCGACCTAACACCATAGGTCCTTACATGAGGAGCTTTATGTTTTGACAGTTCAACATCATCTACGTAATAGGGTGTTATCTGGTGTAGTTGGACATAGAATAAATCATGTAGAGGGACGTGAGTGGATGAAAGGGATTGGTCCCTCCTTTTAGAGAGATATATGTGGACCCCTCGACATGTGATGGCCATGCTCAAATGAATTAATAAGGGTTATTAATGTCATTTGTATTATCGATTACATGGAGGTCGAGAAAGCATGGATGGAAACTTGAGAATGATCATGTGTTGTGGATGTTGTGAGAACAAAGGGACTACGACATTTATTATGGATTAGGTTATGTCGGGTTGTTGACATCCACATAATTTGGATGGTCATAATGCCTTGTTAGAGGTTGCTTATGATCCGTGGGCTCAAAATGGGCTTTTGGAGCCTCTTGCGATATTATGTGGACTGTAGATCACCTGACCAGATGGGCGAAGACAGAGTATTAGAGCAAGTGGGCATTTGACTGAAGGATCTCTATGCGGATTCATTCATTCGTTTTCACACTTGAAAGGCGGTTGGGGTTTCGTGAGACTCGACCCGATCTTGCTTGGCTTGTTTACCTGCCGGTTTCTAAGAAGGCTCGTTCGTGTGGATAGCTATAAAGGGTGGAGCGATCACGCTACGCCTATTAGTTTGACAAGGAGGGTTTGACGCATACACGAGGTTGCTAAACAAGGATCTTCTAGCACGAATAAGATATTCTTATATCCCTGAATCATTTGATCGGATCACATGGATCCCTAGTCGGTTTAGAAAAGGCGAATTTTTTAATTTTTTTGTTGTGTATGTACTATTAATCGCCATCAGAAACCTAACAGTGACCGTATATTTATATGGGTCATTAGACGCTCATATTTATATGAAAATCCCTGATGGATTTAAGATTCCCAAGATCAAAGAAAATGAAAATCATAATATGTATAGTGTTAAATTGAAAAGGTAATGATATGGTCTAAAACAGTTGGGTCGGATGTGGTACAACCGACTGAGTGAATTCCTCCTGAAAAATATAAATAACGATGCATATCCTTGTGTGTTCATAAACAAGTCGCTGAATGACTTTGGTATTATCTCGGTTTATGTTGATGACATAAACATTTTTGGAACACGTAAGGAAATTAAGGAGGCTAGCTCATGTTTAAAGATGGAGTTTGAAATGAAAGACTTGGCGAGGCAAATATTGCCTCGACACCGTCGAGCACCTCTCACGAAAGAAGATTTTCATACACCCGATCTGACCTACTTGGAGAAGGTTTTTTTTTTTTTTTTTTTTTTTTTTTGGAGAGATTTTATATGGATAAATCTCATCCACTTAGCACACCAATTGTTGTTCGACCCCTTGAAGGGGATAAGGACCCATTTAGACCTAAAGTAGATACTAAAGATATTTTAGGACCAGAAGTTCCTCACTTGAATGCCATTGAAGCATTACTTTATCTTACAAATTGCATTCTGATAAACTTGCTAGTAAGGTTTAGTGCTTTTCTATAAGAAGGCATTGAAATGACATTAAGCATATTTACCGGTATCTTCAAGGTTCCGCAGATCTTGGTTTACTTTATCTGAATCAGATATGACATTGGTAGGCTACTTGGATGTTGGCTATAATCCCCATAATGCTAGGTCCTAGACTGGTTATGCTTTTCTCTGTTGTGGTACTGCAATGTCATGGAGGTTTATTAAACGAGACTATGATTACCACTTCTTCAAACCACTAAGAGATTATAGTTTTCTATGAGGCTTCATGAGAATGTGTAAGGTTACAACCATTGGTACAACATATTTGTGGTTCGTGTGGCATCGTGACAAATGATATATCCCTCACAATCCTTTACGAGGATAATGCAACTCGTGTTACACAAAATGAGTAATGGGTATGTTAAAGGCAACTTAACAAAACATATTGCACCAAAATTATTTTATTCACATGAACTTCATAAAAACGATGTGATTATTATAGAGAAAGTTTGCTCTAGTAACAATCTGGCCGATTTGTTCACTAAGCCCCTTCCTACATCTACTTTTGAAAAATATTTTCTTGGTATTGGAATGTGTAAGGGCGGAAAGGCCGGGTTAATGGCGCGACAATTTCAAAACAATCATGAGGATTAGGTCCTGAAGACCAATGGCCATACTCTTTTTCTTTGACTAGTTTTTTCCCACAAGTTTTTTCTAGTTAAAGTTTTTTTAATGAGATAGCTAATGCAACACATAAAAGTGCATTTGTCATGTACTCTTTTTTTCGACTAGTTTTTTTCCATTGAGTTTTTCTTGCGAGGTTTTTAATGAGGCATGAGCATCACGTAGTAATGTCCAAGGGGGAGTGTTGTAAATATAAATATATGGACATTCCTAAATAGATTCATCCAGATGTAGAAGAGCTCCTGATGCTGGGAAGGTTCGTATTTTAAGTGAATGAGCCAAGATTCATCAGACTTCTGTGAAAGGGTCGTGAATCATTCATTTATGTATCTTGAGATTAAGTGATTATTCAATATAGGAAAGATCGTGAACTTTGTACATAATGGTCCTTATGGTTCTTATTATGAAGGGTATTTCCAAACTTCTGGAATAATGGATTTATTATTGTTGCTTTATAATTACCATTATGAAAGACCTTTCGGCTTTCCTAGATTCATGTATTATAAGCCTATAAAATGACCTCACTTACACCTTGTACAAGAATATGAAGAAATACAATTCTCTCGTCTATATTTCTTTTTTTCCTCCAATATCTCCGTACTTTTTTTCTCTTTATTTTACAACACTTTCTTATTTTTTATTGTTATTTTTTTTATATTTTCCAATATATAACATAAACTTAATATTTTTTTTCAAATAAAAAAATCTTAAAGTTAATAAATACCAAGTGAATAGATGTAAAAAAAAAAAAAACTATATATACTACTTTGTTCCAAAAATAAAATTACATATATTACTCTTAGGCTGACTGGAGATTTTACAAACTATTTATATTACTTTGTTCCAAAAATAAAATTATATATATTTCTCTTAGGTTCTTTTGGAGATTTTACTTTGATTAGTTAATTTTAGGGACCATTGGATTTGTCGAGATGAGTGCAAATTGATCGGACACCCATAGTTATTAAAAAATATATTTATATACTACTCTGAAAAAATTATTCAGAGTAATACATAAGCTTTTTTTTTAAGAAAAAGAATGTATTTTATTTCAAAATAAAATATAAAAACTATACTTATTTGAAAAAAAGAAATTTTTTTTTAATTTTATAAAAAAAGAATATTGAAAGTTTAAAAAGATAAGACATTAAAGAGGAGAGGGTTTAAGAGACAATTTACTACTTTTTTAATAATGTGTTTTGGTTGTTAAAAAAATAAAAAAGAGAAATTATATTAGGAGTTTTTTTTTTTTGGAAAATATGTTTATAAGAAAAATATTTATCTCATTTTCTTTTAATTTCATAAAGCCTATATTTACTCAAACGAAATGAGGAAGGTGAGTCAGACCTTTGAATTGCTGATCAGAAGTGATATCTGGAATTGGGGATGGCGGGAGCAGTGGAAGCAGGGGGACATCCGATCCCCACATCAGCAGTACTAATGGCGTCTTCGAAGCATATAGGGTCGAGATGTTTCTCAGAAAATGTGGCCTTCCTCAAATGCAAGAAGCAGGATCCGAATCCGGAGAAATGCCTCGATAAAGGCCGTGAAGTCACTCGTTGTGCCCTTGGCCTGTAAGGATGATCCATATTTCTACATTTTTTTTTGCATTACTGTCATTATGCATTACCTGAAAGTTTGAATACTCCCTACCATTTGAATGTTTTTGGGGTGGTGGCTGATCATTTCCAACTTTTAGGTCGAACATTGTACTGGTTTGCCGGTCGAATGCAGTCATTTGCCTCGTGGTTTAGGTTTACAGCATTGATTTTACAACAATGAGGATGATCTCATATCCCTTTTCACAGGCCTCAACTGTCAGATTTAGACATGGGATACAATTCAGGAAAAATTCCTATTGTTAATAGTTTAAGTTTTCTTTCTGTCACTGCATTCCTTACATGGAATAACATTCTGAACTTCAGTATTTATTTATTACTGTGGAAGATGGATAAGCATAGTGGCTGATTGGAAGGAGCTTAAAGAGTTTAATGGTTATCAAGTTTTTGGGAGACCATTTTGAGGGCATTGTATATGTAGTTGCGGTGGGAATAACTAAAGATCCGGTGTTAGTACATGTTAATGTCATGAATCAAAGTCTCACAGATTTTTGGAAACAAATAAGGCCATATTTGGTACTCGTTTTCTGATAAAGGCCATGTTTGATAACTGTTTGTAAAAATAGTTTTTGAGAACAATAGTGGAAGACTATATTATGAAGTTTTTTGTTGAACCTTGATGTTTATAATATGATAAATACCAAGACTACCTATCTTAAAAGAAAGGCAGGCGATACATTTCATTGCATAGGATGCTCATTAAAGTTGAACATTGTATCAGAAATTTATTCTTCGTATGTATGTTTTTTCCCCCAATAATCTATTGATTTATCTTTTATACTGTTCTTTTTGCAAAACACAAAATTTTGATTAAAACAATAAATTTATAGTTCAAAAGGAGATTAAAAGATTTAGAAATGCAGACAATACAACCTGAACCAATACTGTATTCTCTAATAACTAAAGAAATGTAAATTTAAAAAAAAAAATATTTAACAACATACTACAACTTTTTTATTTATAAATTCTTGGTAATTCAATAAAATAACTAGTTACTTGGTTATCAATTGTAAAATGATTCCCAAATGGTATTAAAATGAGAGAAGTTTCTTTTTTTTTTATTAGAATATAGTGGATGTGATGTATTTTTATTTCAAGGCACCCTCTTTGGGTTCTTTCTTTATAAATATTTCTTCTTATTTGCCTATAAAAACTATGGTCAGGTCTCTTCCATTGAGAGATTGGATGGAACTTAATGCTTTAGCTTAAAGTACAAGGCTACTATCTCATCCTCAATGGTTAAACCCTCTCTAGTGGGGTTAGAGAATACCCTTATGCATAATAATTTATGAGTGATTCTCCAGTCCCTAACTGCCTTAGAGTAGTTCGATACTCGATAGATAGAGGGCCCGTTGGAGGTAGTATCCTAGTGTTGTTTCTCTCCAAAACCAATCTTTTGGAGCTGCAAACAAGATTTCAATTTTGTTACTCCAGGAGAAGTGGGACATCCTTGTCAGAAGCACTGAGAGTGGAAAAGAAGTAAACCAAGTCCTAAACTAAAACTACCTCCTAAATTCACTATTCGTGCTCAAAAGTTCCTTGCATTCCTTTCTTGCCACTTAATCCAGTGAGTGGGATGTCATAAATACGTCATGGAACCTAGTCTCTGAGTAAGTTCCTGCAAAACCCTGAAAGAAAAATCTTCTCTACATACTTCTGAGAATGAAACCTGATTAATCTCTGCAACCTTGGTAACCTATGCTACATCCGTGGGTGAACAACATTGTTATAAACTTCTAATGCTGATAATGGAAGGATAGGATTCTCAATCCCATGCCTTGTACTATCCTTCAACTTCTAGTCTGAGCACCTAGGCTGATTGCATCTCAACTCCTTGATCGATCACGGGGATAACAGTGCCATCTATTCTGATTTATGCTGATTTATAATTGATCCTTTTATTTTTAAGATGTTAGCCAAATAGAAATAAGCCTAATTCCATCTATCAGTACCTTAAATTCATTTATATATGATTCCATTTCATTTGGTGGACATTACTACTGTTCTACACTGTTGAAAACACCTTGCCTAGTCCTACGCCCTTCCCTTGCAGAAAGAATGGCATAATAACATGCTGAATGGAATAAGCACCAACTATTTGTATCTTCTCAGACTGCATGTTCCAAGCAACGAAAGCAAACTTGGGCGATATAGAAGCTCCCCTGAATAAAGTTCCCATGCTTGTTTCTTCTCAACCTAGAGAATCAATAGAGACTTAAAAAGGAGCATCTTAATGATAGGGGTTAGATATTCAACTGAAAGTATATATGTGGTCATGCCCACACCCCTCAGCTCCCAGGTCAATATTGGTTTAGACTTGCAACCATTTAGGGAACTTATTGATTCATTTTGGCAGTAATTTTATAGATCCATGCCGGTTTTATTGGTGGGTTAAAGAAGAGATAACTGGGTTGTTTCTGATTGGAGGGAGGTTTTTTTATTTGCCATGCTTCTTTATGTTAGAGATGGGATTTTTGCCATTCACATGCTTCTTCAATGCTTATGCTCTCTATCTAATTAGCTTTTATTTGAATGAATTTCTCTGTATGTCAGGCTTTGTGTATTCTTCACATTTGTTTCTTTTTATTTTATTTTTCAATGTTAACGGATATGGTGCTACATCTGAAATTCTTAATAATTTCTTTGGATCCTTTAGCCTTGTTAGATTGCCAATCTACAGAGTATGTTCCTCCCTCCATGCAGTTACTAGTTAGCTTTTATGCAGTTCATTTGTTTGTATCACAAGGATTTGTTTACATTTGTTGCAGAATCCACGAGCGCCATTGCTTGATCTCTGTGTGTTACTCTTTCACCGACTAAAAACATTTGCTAGTATTTCTTTTCTGTCACTACTTTGAATTTAGGGTTATTTTTATTTTTTATTTTTAACCTGGCTTTGGTTTGAGGAGTAATAAATTATGATTGAGGCTGAATCTGGGGCCCACGCCATACATGCCTATGCCTCTTTGAAATGGTTATCTTTCACGTGCGAGCTCAGAGCGTGATGTAGGCGAATTTAAGAACTGTTGATTTAAAAGGATTTTTAAAATGCAAAATTTTATTATTCTATTGCCTATCAAAAAAAAAAAAAAATGCAAATTTGGACAAATGATCGCTTATCTTCTAAAAATATGAAATATAACAACCTTCAGTAATTTTTTTTTTAATCCTTATCTCACATCAAGTAATTTTTTTGGATAAAAAGTTTCAATGTTGTAAATATTCTTCAATAAACCCGACTCACTGTCTACCTTGCAGGCTGAAAGATCTTCACCAGAGATGCTTATGCAGGCTGCATGTATTACAATACAAACGAGTTTGATTTATGTCGCAAAGAGCAGCAAGAGTTTCAGAAAGCATGCCCCTTGGAGTGACCGGCCAATTCTTTCTTTTTTTGATAACCGGAGATGTCCAGATCAACTTGTGTGCACATCGACTAATTCTATGGGGTATTGAAGTTAACGGTCGGATAAAATTCCAGTGAACCTGAGGAGACTTTAAGGTAGCGGTTGTTTTTTTTACTTAATACTGAATATTACTTTTTTGTAGCTTAATATTGAATAGTATTTAATAGCATTAAATATTAAGTTGTTTATTTTTTAACATTTTGTAGTGAGTAGGGATAATAATAGGGCAGATTATTTCTGGTTCTCGCCCTATCCCACTTTTAATGGGAATTTAGTTTGGTTTTAAATGTGTCGGGTTTTAAGCGAGGTTTCTTTATTTTTGCAATCTGTGAGATATGAGTTCGGGACGGGTTCGTGTATTGTTATACATCTGCCTCGATTATATTTTTAAAAAATATTTTATTATTTTATTTTATCTTTAATGTAAATAATATGTAATAATAATTAGAATGTTTTTAATAAATAATTTATAAAATTCATAATTTTTTTATTTTTATGAAATATGTTAGTTTTAATATAATAATAAAAATAAAAGGCAAATATAAAATTTAAAAATAAAAATAAAAGCAATCGAATGTAAGCGGGATGGGTTTAGGAATTTTATAACCCCATCCGGCACTGTTTAATTTTTAAATGAGGCCAAATACCGTCGCTTCTTTTGTTGTAAATACTTATTAATAAATTGTTAGCGCTTTTTTGTTGGATAATAATTAAGTTTTAATTATTTTGATAAAAAATAACTTTTTCTGAATAGAAAAAACTAAATTTTTTTATTTTTTCTATTCAGAATTTTCTAAAAATTCAGTAAATTTTAAAAAGCAATGGCATATCTTAAAAGCTGATGACTCGATGTAAATTAAAAAGCAAGCGACTCGCTCTAACTCGATACACCATTTGGTTAAACCCGGTAATCTCATTCCCTCGATAATCTGGATTTACTTATAAACCACGTGCCTGGCATTGATTGATTTATGAAATTCGGGGCTGTGATTAAACAGAGTTGTAGCATCTCCTAACTTTTGAACTTTGGAGATTAATCATATGCATCCACCAAAGTGCAAGAGTGTCGTCTATGAAAATGATAGAATATATCTTGTAAAAAATAAATTAGATTGAAAGGGACAAATCCTAAACATATTTGCAAAATATCATATTTTTTAACTAAAATATCCATAAAAGTGTAAACATAAATTCTCTACACAGGAGAACAATCTTCGTTAATAAAGTTTCTCCTGTTTACCTAAAAAAAATAACAAAATAATAATAATAATAATAATTTTGTAAATAACTTTTGATTTTAAAGGGTGATTTTATTAAATAACCTTTTTGAAAGGCAAAATTTTGAAATTTGACAATTCATCGATTTTGTCAACAAAAATGTTAATTTTGTTTGTAAAAATAACTTGTTCACAATGAGGATAACGTAAATACATTAAATAAAAAAAATATTTTTATTTGAAATAATTTATTTTTTCGTAAAAGGAATATGGGAAATAATTAGATTTGTATATTTAAGGGTATTTGATATTTTTTAATCAAATATTTATTTAAACATTTATCCGTTAGTAAAAATAGGATTCTCTTGGGGCGGGCTTGTTAGCGAGAAAATAAAGGGGTGTATTGAGTTATGACTTTTAATGACTTTCATAAATTACAAAGTTTATAAAAATTAAGGTATATTAGTTACGAGCTTTAAATCTTTTATAAAGAAAATTAAATGTATATTCGATTAAAGACTTTTTAAGGCACAAGACATATATATAAGAAAGTCGTAGTGTATTAGATTAAAGAAGCTTTTTAAAGAATTTTAAAAAGATGCATAAAAATCAGTATATTCGATTATAAAACATAGTTTATACAAGAAATATCTTAGTATTGAAAAAGTCGTTGAGTTTGATAGACATTAAATCCTGCAAATTTACTAATTTTTAATCCTAAAAGTTAAGATCCTAAAAGAATCAATTGTTCATAAAATGTACTAATTTTTAACGTTGAGTATAGGAAGAATGCTGAATATTATATTTTTTTTCACTTAGAAAACATTATTTTTAATAGCCTGGGTACTTTTTTTGGCCATAATTATTTAATAATAATATTTTATTTTTATTAAAAACATTAATTTATTATAGTTAATTAAAGTTTATAAAATCCTATCAATATCAATAAAAGTTTATAAAAATCTATCAATATATATAAAATTATGTTAAAGTTTATAAAAATATTTTAAAATAAAAGCCTATAAAAATCATCAATACCATTTATAAACTCTATAAAAATCTATTAATATTTATAAAATTATATCAAAGTCTATAAAAAAATATTTTCAAATAAAAATTTATCAAAATCATCAATACATTTATAAACTGTACAAAAATATATAATTTTTTTTTTAAATATATCAAACACTATAAAAATTATTTTCTTAAAAAAATCTATAAATATTATTAAAAATCCTAACCCAATAATACGCCGCAAATATCTCTAGCCCGGAAAGTGACGACACTGTTGGGTGATACGAAAGGGAAGGTGGTAGTGACAGAACTTGTGCAGGCCCTGCTGCCCTTTCAGCCTCTTCAAATTCCACTCCCATATAATTATTAGAACTCCGCCTCAGGTTTACTTTTAATATTAGAAAAATAGAATGACTATGTCAAATGATGTAATAATTTTCTGTTAAATTAATAAAACTTTTTTTTTTTTTAATATTAGAAAAATAGAATGACTATGTCAAATGATGTAATAATTTTCTGTTAAATTAATAAAAAACAGAGGACAGATACAGAAGTTGGATATTATGAAAGTTAAAGGAAATCCTGGAAACCTAAGAGGTAAGATGAGAGTCTTTAATACACACACACATATATATATATATATATATATATATATATATATATATATATGTAAAGGGATTGATTATAAGTTGTTTACAACAGAAAAAATATTGCTTTGCTTATGGCATCTATCATTAGGGTTTATTTTGTCCGTTGAGTAAAGTTAAAAAGATATGTGGATGTGGTGGATAGAAGAAGAATAGCACGATCTCACATCTCCTCTCCGTATTGCGTAATTCCATCGTTAATATTTATAATCTTTTGAAAGAAAGTTATTGTTTTCAATTGTGTTGATGATGATGGTGACGAACAATCTATCAAGCGGCGCATGAGGATCATCCAATCTCGGTGGGCTCCCAACTTTTCTGGAACATTGATACTCGAAATTTTCCAACGAAAAATGGTTCAAGATGTCGTCATAGTTGATTAATTTTTGTGGAACTGAGGCCACGCGCCGCTCTGATTTTGAGTCATCACCTACCGGTAACCGCCACCCACCACCCACCACCCACCACCCACCACCCAGCTGTGTATCTCATCTCACCTACTGTGTTTCTGTTTGTGTTCGTTTTCGTCGCTTTTACGCCAATCAACTGCTCCAACCACCGCTACTTAGGGTTTGGTGTTTTTGTTTCCCGCTAAAATGGAGACATCATCATCAACCCCACCGCCGCAGCAACAATCGCTTCCCCGACGGAGAGCCAGAGCCTTCGGAGATGGAAGTACAACGTCTGATGACGGAAGACGCTTCGGCTCTGTGGGATTGGGGAGACCTTCTCGATTTCTCTGTTGACGATCCGTTTAGCATCTCCTTTGATTCCGACAACAATCTAGACGTTTCGCCGTCCCCGGAGCCGTTGACTGGGGAAGTGCTGGAGGCTTCTGATAGGGTGCGGAAGCGGGATCCTAGGTTGACCTGTGAGAATTTTTTGGCCGGTCGGATTCCTTGCGCGTGTCCGGAGCTTGATGAGAAGATCTTGGAAGAGGGTGCTCCGGGAAAGAAGCGGGCCCGTACAGCCGGGGCAAGGGCTCGGTGCCAAGTGACGGGTTGTGAGGCTGATATTAGTGAGCTGAAAGGGTATCATCGACGGCATAGAGTTTGTCTCCGTTGCGCGAATGCTAGTGTCGTTATTCTCGATGGACAGAATAAGCGATACTGTCAGCGATGTGGAAGTAGCTCAGAGTACACTAATTACGAGGTTTTGATTTTCATTTGTAGATAATGAACAGTTTTTGCATTTGTTTGTATATAGTGCAGGTGTTATTATAACAATGCTGGATTTAGTTTTCTATTTCCACTGGAAAAATTGCATTAACAGTACAATTGTTTACAGTGGGCGCTTAAAGGGATGGGATGTTGCTACCCATTAGCAAATCATCCCGCAATTCCTTTAGCCCGCTTCCTTTTTTGCTGTTGTCAAGAATTGGTAAGTTATGTGAGTGATCCCTTTGCACTTGCATCGAGGTTAGTGAAACCTTTTGTATAAAATGATTGGATCTTGAGGATTGTTGGTTTAACTATCACATCCCAAATATGAAGGTAGGTAATCAATTCTACTCTAGAACATGTGGTAGTGAATGAATCATGGGCGGTACTAAATTTAAAGTGACCATGATCTCTATCATTTATTGATATTCCATTTAAAAGATGGTTTGGGACCCTTTAAACCCTTTAGTGTTGGGGGCTACAAAATTTTTAAATTGCTGGTTTTAGGATATGCTTTTATATTAAGCTGGTCAATATGGGTTAAAGCCTAAACACATCACCTCTCTGGCAGCTTTTTTTAATTTGCACATGGGCTTGATTAGTGGAGGAAAAACAAACATTGGGGTTTGAATGATAACCTTGAAAACAAGTTATAATACCAGGTTAAACTATCAATTTCACTCAAAAAATTAAGCTATTAGGTACTGATCTGACAGTACAAATTAAACTTATTTGAGTTTGATACTTAATATACACTTTTTTTTGCCTAGAAAGAAGGAAAATAAAATTTTGTGCTCTCTGCCTGTTTTTGCTTCTTTTGGATGCATATTTTTACTCTGCCTAGAACGTCCCAAAATGAATCAACATACATTTGGAAGAATTTTTGCATGTGATTGGCACATGTTAGTGGGGATTGGGGCACATAGGGAAATTAAACTTACTGATGTGATTAATATATCATCAGAGTTTGGACACTCCAACCCTTTCTTGTTGAATGTGGAAATGTCTAATTAATGAAAAGCTCACCTGATCCATTTGTTTTGTTTTCTGTTTAGAATTTTTGTTTTTTGTTTATAAAAAAAAATTTTCTTTCTTAAAATTTTTTTCTGCTGGTGTTTCACTTCTTGGTAGGTTTCACATCTTGTCAGATTTTGATGAGGGTAAACGCAGTTGTCGAAGAAAATTAGAGCGCCACAATAATAGACGACGTAGAAAACCTATTGATTCTGGAGGTACAGTTGAAAAGGAACTTCAAGGGGAACTTATATCTGAAGATGCTGCTCATGATGGTGGAGCAGATAAAGGTATTTGTTAAAGTACCTAATGCATGATATTATACACTTTTTATCAAAATGATGTATTAGCCTTATATGTGTAATACACTTTCATTTATTTAAAATAGTTTTTGAGAGAAACCAATTTAAATTTAACATATTTTCAATAGTTTATTGGAAAAACCGATTCGAATTTTATTTTCTTAAAAAGATGTCATATTAGGGGTTTTACTTACCGGAAAAAATGAAAAAAAAGAAGATATGATATTAGGGGCAAAAACGGATGACAAAAATCCGAAGAAGGAAGAGTGAAACCACATGGAAACATTATGCTTGCATTGTTAATGGCACATGTGGAATATTGAAGTTTATGTGCAATTGTTGTTTGAATGAATAATGGGAGGTGTTATTTCAATGTGTTACAATTTGAATATTGACTTTGAGGTTGATTTTGTGTTCTCATGCCTTTTGGGTGGTTCAGTTCCTATTGTTTTTTATATGTTGTGTATCCTTTTTGTCTAATACAATATTTTCAGTACCTACTTAAAAAGGGGAGAAAATCTGAAAAAGATGATGAATGAAGAATAAAGACTTCTGCTTATTCTGTGTTATTTATATTGAGTTTTTTCTGCCCTTGAGGCTTGACTCAAGTGATAAACGGATGGGATGATTATGGGAGGTTCTAGGTTCAACCTTCAATGTGGAAAAAAAAAGAAAGAGAAAAAATAAGAAACATTTACCTATTAAAAAATTATCTTGAATTATTTCTATTTTTTGTGGTGCCATCGTGGGGATAATGATAAACTTTTGAAGTTAGAGTGTTTCTGTTTTTAAACATGGCATACATAATTTCTATATTCCATACAAGCATATACCATATGATTATACTTTTATATGATATACTTTGTTGTACAATGGTTGAACCCTTTAGCATGCTGCATGAGAATATCTTTTAGTGACTAGTTGGAAATTAGAACTTTTCTTTTCCTCCCATTTATTACAAATAAATATCATAGTCAGGGAGGTAGAAGTCCGTCACTGAAGAGGTCGAATTTGTAGCTTCTTGATCTGCTAAACGATTTGCCAAATGATTGGCTGAGTGAGGAGTCAAACAAAAGGAGCACCACAATCTGAAGCAATATAAAAAATTTGGTGAAGCCTTGCGTCCAATTTCCATGAGCCTCTTTCTTTCTATTCATTTAAGAAATGACCAGCTTTGAGCCTACTTCCATTAGAAGATAGGAGAGACTCTTATCTTTAGTGAGCTTCAACCTTTTCAACAAGGCTAAAGTCCTAGCCTTAATGGATAACCCTCTCTTGTATGCTTAGAAAATCCTGTTACAAACTAGTATTTCAAGCCAATTCCCTAGTGTTCATCAAATTCATATTTTCCTGGATTATCCCAGATTACTCAAAGAGTATCTGTTAAAATTCTGTTCAACACAACCCACTAGAGGAGTCGTTCAAATAAGGAGTGTCTAATATTACATCCTAGTGGATTTGTTCTCTAGGTTCCAATGGAGCAATATAATTTTCAATGGAATGCCCTCAAATGTGTAAGCCATCAAATGTTACACAAGCTGACATCCAAAAGGAAAAGGAGAAATAAATCTCACAATGCTTTAAAAGTTCTTTATCCACCCTAAAAAGTCCTTAATTCTTTTCCTTCAGTCCTGCCAAACAGTCCTTTTTTTAGTAAGTGCCGAACAGTCCATATTAAGGTGAAATTAGCAATATACCACCATGATTTGCCTCTTGGAACAGCAACCTACTGATCTACCAAATTCATTTTGTGGATTTTCTGGTCAATAAATACATTACGATGTACATGTTCATTAAGAATGCAACATCATAGTGATACATGATATGTTTCATGGATTGAAAAACTATGCTAGTTGAAAATTGTAATATCTTCAACTTGAACTAATCACTAATCTAATCTTACCATTTTTCATGAAATCGGGGGTGTATATTGTTTTATATCTTTATTCTTCTGTGTTTGTGGACATGACTGTGTGTGATTCTTTCCCTATTTTCTCTAATCTGTAAGAAGAAAAACATTACCAATACACAAATTAAAGAAAATAGACTTAGAGAATACTATATCTTTCAATATTTGCCATGGATAGTGATGATGGCTTGACCAGTATAATCAGCACAATAATGCTCAACCAACTGATCTCTGGTTTGTTTTGGAGTAAAGATTTGTCCCCTCCTTTAATTAAGGAGCAGTAAGAGGTCATAATTTTAGATGATGGTGAAATGTGATAGAAGAAATGTGCTATATTTATGCACGTCCATTGTAATTTATTTCTATAGTTTGAGTCTGCTGGTGATTGAAATGCTTTTGCTATTTACAGCCGTAAATCTGTCTTTATATTCCACTTAAATGTTCTTCAAATGTTCTGATAAAATTGTTTCTTGCACAGATAGTATGTGCTTGAGCGGCCAGCCAATCGGAAGGGAACCGTTGTTGGAGTCTGAAGATGGACATTTTTCGACCCTTTGCTCAGTGCCTGGTTCCCAGAATATCCAGAGTGATAGCATCGTATCTTTTGTGGCTTCTGGAGAAGCCCAAATTGATGGAGGGAAAAATGATTCCAAATATACTCTTTCTTCATCTTACTGTGACAATAAGAGTGCTTACTCATCCCCTGTAGGTCTTTTCTAAATACATATTTACTTCTTCACCTTGCCTTTTTCAGTCTATTTGAAGATCTGTGATTGACCTGATATACTGATTTGATTTTTGATTGTAGTGCCCTACAGGTCGGATTTCGTTCAAGCTCTATGATTGGAATCCTGCTGAATTTCCCAGACGGCTTAGGCACCAAGTATTTTAAAGGATTATTATTACAGTTTAGTATTTTGAATGAGAATAAACGTTTTCTAAGTCAGAGATACCAGAGATATATTAACGCACTGTTCAATGTTTACGAATTTTCCAGTGGTTGGCCAGCATGCTATTGAGCTGGAAGGCTATATCCGTCCTGGTTATCATCCTAACAATATTTGTTGCAATACCAAAAGTTTATGTGTGGGGCAAGGTAAATGAGTTAGAGATGCTTTATCTAGCACATTTGGGCTTATGATGAGGTTAAGGTGTTGTTGACTATATATATGGTGAATGGGAAATGGTTGGTATTTGCATACAGTTGATGTAACTATTCTACATTACTTACTAAATATTCATGAATCTTATATCAGCATTAGCTATGTGCCATTGGTATTTATATAAAGTAACTCCAAAAATCAATTGTCTTTTATCCTGTGCCTCCTTGTGGTCTTTCAATCTTAGTTTTTAATCTTTCAAAGAATGCTAGCTACAAGTTGTAGCAAGATTACTCAATTTCAATTCCTATGGTGTGTTGCATTAAACAGTTGTTGGAAGATCCCACTTCCTTATGTACCTTGACTTTGTTGCACCTGGAAAGGTACTTTATCTGGAAGAGGCAATTTACTTGTTTATCTAAACAACATGATTTTCGGTGTTACAGAAGGTAAGTTGACACCTCATATTTTGACACATCGTATGTTACTCTTTCCCCAGTTATCTTTCTTGAAGTTCTTTGTTGCAATGCAAGTGTTCTTAGGGCAGTATTGGTGCATGGTTGATGAAGAATAACCCCTTTTTCAGTGGTTTTTTAGACAGATTTTTCGCAACCAACCATCACAACATGATCCCATGCCACAAAGTAGTTTTGGTGGTGTATCTGAATATTCCTTTATCATGCTATGATTATATATTCAATGGAATTTCTCGTTGCAACAGGCTTATTGGCTAGTTTGGAATTTTTCCCCTAAAATTTTTCGAGGAAAGGTGCAAAAAAATGTTGACCAATATGAGAAAGGGAAGAATAAGAGTTTGCACATAAGATTGTCATTAGCTTTTGTAAATGTTTCTCACCTTTTCTTTGTACTCTATATTTTTAATGCCATGAAATCATTACTTATAAAAGGGAAGAAAAATTGTTTGCCAATAAATGCACATTGGTGATGTTGTCTTCACATATATGAATTATGATTTTCTCCAAGGATGACAATATGAGTGGTAGCTCTTACCTTGGATATGATTTCTCCTGGTTCGCCTCTCTGACTTTTGAGGTTATTTTGATCTATTTGTAAAACCAATGTTCCTATGGTGCTGCATGAGTTGTATCATATTTGCAAATTGAATGATAAATAGAGCAATATGATCATGTGAATTGGAGCTTCTTCACATCTTTTGGTTGGAGAGGTGGATAAATTGGATAATGGCTTGTATGTGCCCAGCAGGATTCTGAATTGCTCCTGAACAAGTCTCAAACTGGAGTTTCTTGGAAGTTGGAGAAGGAAACCAAGAAGTTATCTATCAAAAATAAATAAATAAAAATTATAAAAAAATAAACAAGAAGAGCTCTTGGAGGTGTTTTTCTCTAGCTTGTCTTATTAGGTGAGGTCCGCTGATTTGATAGGGATGGATTCCATCTCACATTTCCTTGATAAGATAGATTTTAATACTTACTTCTGTTTTCTGATTTTTATGTCCTTTGTTTATTATGTTCTCCTTTTATACAGTGTTACCTCTGTTGCTGTCTTTGCAATTTAACGATTTTCTTTACTAAGTCCTAAAAAAGACATTACCCAAGAAATCTGTCTCTGCAATGAGACAAGTTGACTCTTCTACTCTTTTTGTAATCTGATCCTGTCCTTACCTTTAAACCTCGTTTTGAATTGCACCAGTCTCACTAAATACTGTGTTTGACCTATGAAAGTGAAGGTTTGATTTGAATTCTCTGAGCTTCTTTATACTTGTTAACATGTTTTTTTTGCCTCTTAATGGGTATAGATGGTACTTCTGTGATGAGAGTTGTAAAGATGCAGGCCCCAAGGCTCCACTATGTGCATCCTTACTGTTTTGAGGCTGGCAAACCCATGGAGTTTGTTGCTTGTGGAAGTAATCTACTTCGACCTAAATTTAGGTGTGTTAACCTTTCTGTGAGCAGTCTTTTTATAGGCCTCTAGATGCTAGAGTAAATACTTTATCAAAAGAACAAAGTCATTCATGTAAAGATTTAGTCCTTGTATAATAGTTAGGTATCTTTTTACTAAATATGTTTGGTTATTTTTTATTTTATTTTATTTTTTTTACCTTACTGGGATGTTGAATAACTGCTACAAAGATGTTATTGTTGGCAGGTTTCTAGTATCTTTTGCAGGAAAGTACCTGTCTTATGATTACCATGTTGTGTTCCCTCGTGGTAAGGTTGGAGGTGACACTGTTGGTAGTGTGGACCATGAATTTTGCAAGATATACATCCCTCATACTGAGCCCAAAGCCTTTGGCCCTGCATTTATTGAGGTTGGTAGTTTAAGGTTTTATTTCTTGCATTTCTCCTTAAGTTGGAGTTTGATTATCCATGGCATATCCAAATAGTAATGACTATGAGATCATATCTCCTCTTCCTGTAGACAAAGTTTCATGTAATGTGGAATAGTTTTACAAATAAAAAGGAAAAAGTTGGTTTTACTTGCGTTAGCTGTGACATAATTTACAGGATTACCTGTAACTTAATTTCTCATTGAACTTATACTAAGCTTGTTCATCTGATGCTAGATCGTCAATTGCACCTGTGAAAACTTTCCTCGCTAGACCATTTTATGTAACATACCCTTTGCATTCGGTTTTTTTTTTTGGCTTCTTTGCATGCATTGTGAATACTTTTTGTGCTCCTTAACAACACTATTGATATTTTTCTTATCACGAAAAGATATAGGGGTCACATGGTTGATGTTTAACTAGTTAATTGACTTAACAGGGAGATTGGGGGAGTTCTAGTTCCAGGGTCAAGTCTCTTCTGTTGTAACTTGGGAGTAGCTTCTGCTTCTGGGTCTTGACCTCAGGCAGATAATTTAGTAGACCCTTTGGGTGTTTGGGTTTGTACAGATTAGTTTCTTAAGTTAGAAACTTGAATCTGGATTAGGTCTTAGAATTGCATTTCATATTATGAGAACAAAAGGTTTTTTTGCAGTCTACTCAACAGTTTTCTTTTTCAATCTCTAGGTTGAGAATGACTATGGCTTATCCAACTTCATTCCTATTTTTATTGGAGACAAAGAAGTTTGTTCTGAAATGAAGATATTGCAGCATAGATTTGATGCATCTCTCTGTTCCAAAGAATCACAGTTTTTCGCTAAAGATCCATCAGACTCATGCAAGGTTTCAGTATTAGGACAAACTGCATTTTCTGAATTTATTTTAGATATCGCATGGTTACTCAAGGAGCCTGCATCCGAGAATATTCAGCAAAGCTTGACCTCTTCACATATTCAGAGATTTAATTATTTACTGAACTTTCTAATACACAATGAGTCAACTACCATCTTGGAGAAAATGTTACAATCTTTGAAGATATTGATGGATAACATGGACTTTAGCGTTCTGGTTAATAGCACCATTGATACTGATTTGAGGCTACTTTGTAAGTACATGGATCGCGCCAGTGAGATTCTTCATCAGAAACTTCACAATAGTGGGGGTTTGGTACCACATTCTGGAAATTCTGTGCCAAAAGGGGATTGTCCTAACTGCTTCCACAACAACTTGTTCCCTGTTGTCTCCCCCCCTGAGGTGAGATGTTTTGTTTTTTTTAATTTGGCCATTTTTTTTGTCTTGAATAAGGTTTTGAATTTCAGGATTGAAATGCTGATCTGTTCTGCCTTATTAAGTCCTGTTGAATTTGCCGGGGATTATCTACTTTTTTCTCCATTTTTACCTCTTGCATGTACAATATGTTTGCTAACATCCTCATGTATCCATCTTCTACTTAGCGTCATGGGATAGAAATGGTTAAATAAGTTCCTCAGAAGCATCAGCACTGGAAAATCTGTGTTTAGATTCATTAAGAGTATATAGTGATAAGTTTTTGTTAGTTGAACCCTAGTTCTCATTTTGATTGGGTCCTGCTATTTTGTGAGTGGTGTCATTTTTTCCCTCTTCCTCCACTATATGGGTTTGAAAGAGGAGAGGCATCATGCAAGTGGTCTAATTTGGTCTGAAACCCAGCTTCCATTTGCAATGCTGCCCTTCTGCCCCACTTTCCACCTTCCTCCCCTCCCAAAACTTGTCTGAGCACAGGTAGTTTTAAATTTTTAATTAAAGTTCTTTTAAATTTTACTTATTTGTTAGTATAACTATTTTTTGGCCTTTACCATTGCTCTCTTCCTTGCCTTTCCTCCAGCATATGTTGTGCAAGACTCGAGTTCCACATTAAGCTGTTTAGTTTCCCCCTTTTACTTTGAATAGGGGTGTTCACTATATGATGGAATGTCCTGGGATTCACAGGGAAGGAAAGAGAAGATAAGAAATGATAATCAGAATTAGGAACTCCATTGAAATGTTTACTTACAATGTAGATAAACAGATACAAGAAACGAAATGAGATGTGCACAAAATTTTAACTTTGTACACATAATTTTCATGATGTCATTAGAGATCTAATATATCCTATTTAAAGGGAAACAAAAAATTATTTTTCTAACATTTGCATTTTTAAAAAAGGGATTTTCACCAATTTAAATTTAAAAAGTTTCTGAAGATTCCATGATTTATTCATATTCCTTTTTTAAAAAAGATTCTCTGAAGTAGGCAAATATTTCTTTGGTGGTTTAGATACACAAATGTATATTTTGGATATTTAAGTATTATTTTAAAATATTTAGGATTAGTGGGAAATGTATTTCGGTAAATTGGGATGAAGAAATTTTGATTCTCCGATTCTTGGAATTAGATTCTTTGGTTTTGGAGGAGAATCTCCTTGCTCCAATCAGAGGGGAATGAGTTTCCTCAAATATTTTGATTCCTGTGGAATGAAGTGAATAGGCCTAAGGGTAGAGCTCCTGCCCCAGACCTCAGGCCAGCCTAATTTAATCTGTAGTGATGTATTCTGTCTATATATTAAAATTCACGAGTTTGACTCTTTCGATTTCAGAATTTTTTGGTAATTCAAGCACTTCTGTCATTCACATAATTGTAATATGGTTCCTTGAAATTACAGGGCACAAAAATAAGTGCAAGCAGTGGGTTGGCAGCAATGGCAGATTCAACTTCTATGGATAGATGTGAAGCTGTTCCATTATTGAACAGAGAGGTTGTTATGAACATGAACTCAATCAAGGAACAAACGAGGAAATCCTGCAGCCTTACTTTCTCCAAGAAAGCCATAACCTCGCGGCCTGTTGTTTATATGATTGCTGCGACTGCTGCTTGTTTTGGGATTTGTGCTGTCCTCCTCCACCCTCATGAGGTTGGCAAATTGGCAGTGTCTATCCGCGGAGTGCTTGTTTGGCAGAGTTCTTGAAGTTTTTGGTAGAATGCCTGAGTCTTCTCGTTTTATGCATCCATCCAATGTCCTTGATAGGAAATATGGTGGACTGAAGCTACCTGAAATTCCTTAATCTGGATGTGCTCATCATATGCCATTTGCCTCTGTTTGTTGACTCACTCACTCTGTAATAGCTGTTGGTAACTGGCCAACTGCTCCTGTTGCCCATACAGAACTCGTGAGATATGACGCTTGCTGCATCCCACGGTATGTAATTGAGGCGAAAACCTGATGGTAGGATGTTTGATCGTAGCCTAAAGTTTAGAACTCAGGGAGATCCAGCTTTTACCCGTTTCTCTTGTACATTAATTTTTATCGTCTTGATGGTAGGTAGGTCGTCGGAGAGGCTTGTTTTGTGGTTGAATAAAGAGAGCTGGGTGTTGTGACCCTCCTTCCCTAGCTGGTAGCATTCTATAACATATATTTTCTGAACATGGTTGTTCTATTTTGATTAACCACTTGCACCAATTTTTAGTGCACATGGTTTATGAAGACTCTATGCTTCTGGGAAGCAGAGCAGGGTTCAGAGGTTAAAATATATCTGAATGCAGATTGAACTTGGAATAGATGATGATGATGATGTTGTAATTGGATTTTGAGTTATTTAATTTGATGGTTATATTTGATAGCTTTTGAAACAAGAGATGGGGAATATATGGTCTGTCCTGTCACCTGTGGGATCTCATCAAATTTCCACCCTTGTGATGGGCAGATTATGTACCTATATGTTATTTTCGTTCATGGGAAACACAACAGTTCAAATCATTTATTGGTTCAACTTCAACCATCCCCATTCCATTGCAACTCTCATTCCGTGTTTCATTTGAGGCTCAAGCATAGAATGCACGTGTTCCCTCGCGTAATGTTATTTGCTCTTAGCTCTAATAGGCTCTCATAATTTTACAGTGTGTTTATGTTTACGAGATTAAGGCGAAATATATATATATATTCGAAAACTATTTTTTCTATATATTGTGTGAATGTCAAACTTTCTTGCTAAATTCTTCCCGATTGATTGTGACGTCAGTTAGGCAAAACCCCGTTTTAAGGTTGGATAGATTGTTAGCAGGGGTGACAATTTGTAGATAGTCGTGTTAGTGTTCGTCTGCCCATAAGTATTTGTCAACGTTGATAAGCTGAATATGATATTCGTGTTATGTACGCGTTATAAGCCATTTAATCGGCGTTGATCGACTCGAATATGATATGAATCATAATCGCCAGTAAATTTTTTTTTAAACATGACCGGTATGGTGGATAACGCGATATGTATAAGCTCGATTATGAATAAGCTCGTTTAAGATTACGTTTGGGTTTGCTTATCACGCTTTGACATGAATAACCTATGAAAATTATAACTCAATAACTCTTACATGAATAACCTATTTAAATCCGACGAGTTAAATTGTATAATTAGTGGGTCAATTTGGGTTATTAAGATTAACACGAAAATAACCTATTTATTAAATGTGTTGACATGAATTTCATCCAAATATGATTATAGTCAAGCTAAACCTATAAAAAGTTGTATCAGTTTCAAGCCATGTTGACGAAGATAAATGTCAATTTTGACAACTAACAGTTCCATGTGAGGTCAAGGTCAATAATGTCAGTCGGCCGCCTATGGCGGGGGTGAGGCATTTCTTGCCTAGAGACACACTTTTATAGTGAGAACAAACTTTGAAATAATAAAATATTATATATATATATATATATATATATATATACTGCTGCTATATATATATATATATATATATATATATATATATATATATATATATAAAATTTATATTAATTAAATATAATAAAAAAAATTTGATTTGTTAATGATTTCTCAAAAAAACTGCGTTAAATACGTAAGAACACTTGAAAAGTCTCCCACTTTTCATCTGATAAAGAAGTACCATGTAAGGGCTGAAGCTTACGTTAAATGATAATAATAACTGTAGCTTCTTGAGTCGACGATTATATGCGATGACTTGCTTTTTATTTTTGTTAAAAAAAAAAGTTAAAAGCAATATTATTCCCGACATCTGAGTTTCTCTCAGTTCAAAAATATTAGGGTTTCTCTTTACGAAAAAATTAGAGTTCCTCCTTTTTTCGTGATAAAAAAACAACATGAGACAAAATGTGATGTCGATCATAGGTATGAAATAATTTATTATTTATTTTTAACGTATTTTTATTTACGATTATTTTTATATTTTATCAAATAATAATTTTGTTCAGTTTTGCATATTTTTATTATGCGGGTTCAATCGAAGAAAGAAGACATGTTACGTTTGATTAAATTTATGAGATTCTCTCATCGGAGTTCTATCATTATTGATCTAATTTAAAGTTTGATCTTGAATTGATATTGAATTGAGTTATTATGCTTAGAAAGTGTTGTGCGGATATGAAAAAGAAGAAGAAAAAGAAAGAAAAGCGAGGAGTTTCTGATGCGAGTGGGAGGTATGGACAAATTTGCTAGTATCTGAGTAATGTTGACAAGGAAATATATGAGAAGGTTCAAGATGAAAAAGATATTAATGAAGAGGGGAGAGGAATTTAGTAAATAAAAAAGAAGATTTGGATGATTGTGAACAATAAATTTTTGAAGGAATGTGGAAAATAGGAATGGCTTGACATGATAATTTGGAGGAAAATATGAATGAGCAACCAAAGATGATTTAGATCTGGCATGTTGTTCCTTTGCCTTTAGACATTACGGATCCTGAAATTGGAAAATTATTGATCAAAATTTAATAGACATGTTGGTGAAAAGAGAGATGGAATTAAAGAGTAAAAGTGGATAATTTTCACACAAGACTGAGAGAAAATAGGCATTCTGGCCTTCTACACATTACGCTCGTTATTTATCAAATGGTGACAAGACTATCGAAAATGGTTGGTTTTACTCAATTTCATTGGATAAAAGTATTTTTGCTTTTGTTGTAAGTTATTTAAGCAAGGGAAAATACTTTTCAATTAGCTAATGAAGGAACTAATGATTGGAAAAATATCGAGTATAGGCTCGAAAGTCGTAGGCGGTAATGAGCACATCGCGAGGAACATGAGAAGATGGATTGAGCCCAGAAGAAGGGAGATTACAAAGAATTTGTGATTGATAAAGCATTAGTCGAATCGACAAAGATAGAGAACATTGAACGAGTTTTTTGTGAGAATAGTTTCTGTTGTTAACTTTCTTTACAAGAATAATTTGGCATTTCGCGGGATGCGAAAATTTATGAAGAAAATAATGAAAATTCTTTGGGTATAGTGAAATGATTCTTTGAGTTTGTCCGATAATGAAAGAGCATACGGCGGATTCGAGGAAAAAGAAATTCATTATTATTATCTTAGTCACAAAATTGAAAATGAATTTATCTTATCTTTGACAGAGTGAAATAAGGGAAGCGAGATTATTAAAAAGTTAGAAAGCAAAATATTTTCGAGTTATACTTGATTGTACACAGATATAAGTCATGAAGAACAAATGTCTTCTCTCGCAATACGATGTGTGGATAATACTGCAACGAGTCAGGTTAAGGTAGAAGAGTTCTTTTAGGATTCTGAAGTGGAAGGAGGATACCTCGCGGGTTAAGGATTATTTGATGAATTAATAAATGCTTTAAGAACACTTGAACTTGATCTTGGTGATTTAAGAGGTCAGGTTATGATAACGGTTGAATATGAAGGAAAACATAAGGTGTCTGAAAAGTATTAGAAGTAAATCGAGCTTCTACGCACCATGGTTGTCGTGATGTATCTTTGCACTTTTTGTGATATGGCAAATTCTTGTTGAAAGGCTAAATCATTTTTTGGAATTGTACAATACATATATATATTGTTTTCATCTTCTATAAAGCGATGGAAAATTTTGCAAGATAATGTAAAAGGTTTGACCCTTAAGCCGCTATCACAGACACGTTGGGAAAGTCAAGTTGAATGTGTTAAGACGATAAGATTTCAAGCTCCGAAGTAAAGTACGCTTTTAACTCACTTTGTGGAAACAAGTGATGATGCTGGCACATTCTGAGGATCTTTAAAAAGTTTATTAATCAGGATATGTGGATTTTGAATTCTTATTTGGCATGGTTATTTGGTACAATATTTTATTTGCCATTAATAGAGTGAGCAAAATGTTGCAAAGTAAATACATGGTTATTGATGTTGCTATTAATCATTTGAAAGCACTTATTTCTTTCTTTGAGACCTATAGAGAAACTGGATTTGAATCTGATAAGATTATTGCTAAAAGAAATTCTTTCGGATAAGCGAGACCTACATTTTATTGAAAAGCGTATTATTCACGAGAAAGAAGCCGATTTGATAAAAATGTTAGTGAAGTGCACGCGTCGGTATGAAGAATCTTATAGAGTTAATTATTTCTTATATATAGTTGATCAAATTATTTCTTCGCTTGATAGTAGATTTGAGCAATTTAAAAAATATGAAGATATTTTTTGAATTTTTATTGATTCTATGATTCATGTGCGAGATGATGATTGTTGAAGTCTTGTTGTAATAAGCTTGAAAAATATTTGAGACATAACATGGACTCACGATATTGATGGGGATGAGTTATTATGCGAGCTAAAGGTGTGAAAGTGCTTGCAAGGGCGAAAAGCGGTGAAGTGTTGAAGCTTATTTGAAAATGATGGATTCTGTTTTTACAGATGTATGGATTAACTTCTGAGAATCTTATTGGCTTATCTGGGTCTGATTCTTATACGCGAGAAAGAGTTTCTCAAAGTTGAAATTAATCCAAATCATACATTCGATCAACAATATCATGAAAAGATTGAATAGTTATTTATACTGTCTATTGAAAAACATATGCTAGAACCCGATTGATTTTAATAGTTTAATTATTGATTTTTATCTAAAAATGCTTGTAGAATAAACTTCACGATAAATTTTTATGTAATGTTGAATATATTTGTTCAATAAAAATTTTATTTTTAACTTATATATATATATATATATATATATATATATATATTTATTTATTTATTTATAATAGGGCCTAAAAAAAAAATAGCCTAGGGCCCCTATAAAGTAAGGGCCGACCCTGATAATAATACAATATCTGCATGATTAAGAGATTCGTCAAGCCTATCTCATGTAGTAGATCGCTCTATATTTTAAAAAGCAGGACATTGGGAGGGGAGTTTCAGATTCGAGTTTCAATGAGGATAGTTTTCTACATTATAAATAAAGTATTTAGTTATAAAAAAACAAAGAACAAGTCATTAGTCAATAAGGCTTAACTTAGTGGTTAAGGGTTGGGAGGGAAGAAATCATATTCAAGTCTCAATGAAAACATAATACTACCATGTTTTAATGTCAAAAAAAAAAAATCATAAAATTTGTTTGGTCTTACTAGTCGTACGTGTCACGAAATCCATTGAGGACAAAGTCTAAAAGAGGCGTGATTATGTTTCTTATATCATATAGAAAAATATTCCTAAAATTATATACACATAAACATTTCTTAAGAGTATAAACATGACTTTTCAAAAAAAGAAAAAAGAAAAAAAGAAAAAAAGAAGGTGTATAAACATGATAACATTAGATATATTATAGATATTTTAAATGGTATAAACAGGTTTGCGTAACATGGTTCAAGTGATATTACTGACATAGTGACGTGACGAGGCTTGTTCGGGAAATACTTGGATTCTGGGGAAGAGATTCTTCATCAGAAACTTCAACAAAAAGTATGATTTTATGACCATTGGATTTGGATCCCAAAAAACTTCAAACTATTTTTAGAATAAAAAAAAAAAAGAAATTCCTCTCAATGCTTGAAACATAAAAAAGAAATTATAATAATAATAATAAAAAAACCCATTTCCAATCATTCAAAAACACATCTCTAATCATATCAAAATCTTCAACAAACATGAATTATTTTCTAAATTCTTATAAGAACAAAATACTATATAATGATATCTGATATGAATAGATATAAAAAAAAAATATAAAAAATAAAGGGCTTTATTTTGTTTATGTTTTGGCTTAATTATAAGAATAATTTGAATGCGCAAAAACGTTGAAAAGCTATTGACTAACTTTAAATTTAATGTTTTTGTGTTTTTTAAAAAAAATACTGGGAAATAAACGTGTTTTCTTTGTTATTGAAAACATAAAACAATTTTAAAAAACAAGAACAGAATATGCCCAAAAACTCACCTCCCAACCCTATTGGTTGATTCTTTCCAAAGTTCAAGCAAAAGGATGAAATGATCCATTAATCAAACAAGAAAAAGATTAACAACCATAAATTAAAGAACATGTGGTTTTCCCATGACGAGGATGCCACATTTTTTTAACAAAATGTTAGCTGGAATAATGGGATGTATAATGTATTACACAACAACTAGGATTTGTCACACCCTAATTGAGATCTTAAGCCAAAACAACGTGAGTGGTGCACTAGTCAAAGATAAGGTAGCTAGCTAGCTTCCAAAAGACAAAAAGTACCAAAATCAAAAAATCAGTGGACAAGCCATTGTATGGTGAGTCATATACAGCTATATTTTTTTAGCCATAAATATTAAATATCACTTGCATGCATTCTTCATTTTTGGAAGTTTGTTCTTTAAAGTCCATCATTCATCTCTTTGTAATGAAATGTTGTATTATAATAAAATCGAATATTAAGAGGAAATTAAGGAAAAAAAATAGACTTTAAAATATAATTTAAATTAGTTGAAATTTAATATATTTTCTTATCATTTTATTTTTATATTTATATAAAAAAATTTAGTTTATTAATTTTAAGTCTATTTTTTAATTTATATTTTAATTTTTTTCAATTTTTTATTTTTTATAATGTCCATAGTAGAGCGACGGATTTTGCCAAACAGATTAGGCAATTGATTGTGAATCGCCCATAAGTATACTTTTTTTGTTGAATCAACCCATAACTAAAAACTTCTTGGCAAGAAGCATATAAGATTGTTTCAGTAGACGATGTCAGTATTAATTACTCGTATATTTTTTTTGGAAAGGTCTCTTTTGATAAAAGGACTCCAATCATTTTGATAAAAGGACTCCTATTATTCTCTTGTAAAATTATTATTTTCTTTTTAAAGACATATGAAAATATATAAAATGATAAAAGTCATTTTTAACTCTCCTTCAATTTTTGATATTATTTTTATAAAAATAACATTCTCTTTTTAAAAACATGTAGATATATATATACTGATAAAAGACATTTTTGCCAAAGATTATTATTCAAGAATGGACATGGGTAGAACTTTAATTTTTATATATAGATGATAAATAAATTGGTTAGATTTAGAAAATGTTGGTTATTTGAGAGCTATTTAACCAAATATTTGTATTGTATTTTCTTCCTCCTGATTTTTTCCTACAAATTTTCCAAACCGAACATATATTTCCTTTTCGAATATTTATCTCCTGCCGACATCTCTATCTTCCAGACCATTGGAGTACAGGCAGAAGGCGGCTAAAACGCCTTTTCTGTTAGGAATTAGGATAGATAGATGACAAATCCACAGGCTCCAACCCCATCTCTTTCGATTTTAAATCCCCCATCCGAGTCGGATCCACGCCAGTATAGATAATTAGCCAAACACAAAAATATATATATATATATAGATGACACTGATTCAGAAAATCACATGAGGGTGGGTTTGTCTAAATTTGACCATTTTCAATTTTCTCATGAACTGACTTGTTAGCCCCACAATGTCATTGACAGCTTGCTATTGGTACCTCAATCATTGGTTTCAGAAAAGATATTGTGTATTTTCATTATCTATATATACCATAACCTTTTCCTTTTCATACTCAGTGTTTTATCTCCCGTATTTTCTTAAACACCATTCTTTGATTCTTTTTTTTTTTTTTTTAATTTTGTGTTTGGCATGGGAAAGGGAGAGGGAATGGGAATTCAGCAATGTGAAGATGCTGAAATGAGTGGGAAAAATGGGATGGAAGATTTGAGGCAACCATTAGTTGAGGAAGAGAAGATTGTTGTTTCCGATGGTTTAGAGTATGAGATTGATGAAAGCAGTTCTGAAGATGGATTGGATGATGGGTCGGGTGGGTCGATATGGATGGTTTTGTTAAGCACATTTGTTGCCGTTTGTGGCTCCTTTGAGTTCGGGTCATGTGTGAGTACAATTAGCTATATTTGAACTTCTTCTCTTCTTTTTGGTTAACAGAAAGTTGTTAACTATCATTTTGGTGTTGTTGAAAATTATAATTCAGTATTTTTTAGAACAAAAAAAAACTGAAAACCAAGGGCATCTTAGACTCCTATTTTTGAAAACTGTTTTTGAGAGCAGTTTTTGAAAACCGAGAGAATACCATTTTTGATAACTGTTATTGTTATTTGAAGTTAATTTTTTCTGTGTTCTTTGTGTTATTTATAGCGAAAACCTGGCGATGTTTTATTTTTCATTGTTACCGTTGTTTGAGAGCAACCGGAGTTACAAAAGCAGGCAGCAGCATTACAAAAATGTTTTTTGTGTTTTTGTTGCTCTCCTTGTTTTCTCAGAACAAAAAACAGTTTTAAAAAACCGTAAACAAACAGGCCTAAGTTTTTGTATTTTTGTTTGTTTTAGCTAAGGTCATTTGTTTTTGCAGGTGGGTTACTCAGCACCAACTCAATCAGCAATCAGGGAAGATCTTGATCTGTCTCTGGCAGAGGTTTGCTTCTTTATCAAACACCCTTTTCATTATCATGTTGGATTAGTTAGCTGACTAATTTTTGGATCTTCTTGCAGTACTCAATGTTTGTCCATACTAACAATTGGTGCCGTAACGGGTGCTTTGCTACTAGTGACTTTAATTACAGACACCTTTGGCCGAAAAGGGGTGCGTAAAGATTAGAATTTTCAGAGATGTTAATGTTATTAAGCTGAGTGATCTATCCATATTACTGAATTTTTTCGGGTTTTTGATGAGAACAGGCAATGAGAATGTCAGCAAGTTTCTGCATTACAGGGTGGCTAGCTGTCTATTTCTCTATGGTATGCACTGTATGCTATTTTTTTGTTGGAGTTTTGATATCTTAGAAGGAAGAAGTAGTGAATAATGATTCTTGAATGTATACAGGGAGCTCTCTTACTTGACATGGGGAGGTTTTTCACAGGATATGGCATTGGAATTTTCTCATATGTAGTAGTGCTTATTATTACATGGCTTTTTTGGAGTAATAATTCTTCAAAATATGTGACAAGTTAGCAAATTGGATGAACAGGTTCCAGTATTTATAGCTGAGATAGCTCCAAAGAGCATCAGAGGAGGGCTTACAACATTGAATCAGGTGGAGAATCAGCTTGTTTTCTCTACAAACATTTCTTTTTTTTTTTTTTTTTTGTATGTTCACTAGTTTTGAAAATGTTCTCCTCCTTTGTTCTGCAGCTCATGATTGTTAGTGGCTCATCGGTTGCATTCTTATTAGGAACAGTAGTAACATGGAGAACACTGGCTCTGACCGGTAATTTGCTGTCCTATTAGAATAATGTTCCATTCTTAAAATATACTGAATATATTGAAAGCTTTCATAATAGAACTGATTGAGGGGTTTTTTTTTTAAGGACTTGTTCCATGTATCGTCCTGCTGATCGGTCTGGTTTTCATCCCTGAGTCTCCTAGATGGCTGGTGAGCATTTTTTTTTGCATACAACTAAGAATGAGAAAATTGATGAGACAATTGAGTCTAAATCTGTTTGGTTTCAGGCAAAGGTTGGCCATGAGAAAGAATTTGAAGTTGCTTTGAGGAGGCTTCGAGGCAAAGATGCCGATGTTTCTAAGGAAGCTACTGAAATCCAGGTACTTCCCTTCATCAACCATGAAAAAAAACACCCAATTGAGAGGCCTTGAGATAAAATTGACGGATTTTCATTTGTTGGCAGATCAATATTGAAACTCTTCAAAGTCTTCCAAAGGCGAAAATGTCAGACCTGTTTCAAAGCAAATATATACGTTCCCTGATCGTAAGCATCTTATATGCAATCTACAAAAAAAATTTATTACATATTGAATTGGGATCTTGTGACAAAGGTGTCTTCTTCTAGATTGGTGTTGGCTTAATGGTTTTCCAACAATTTGGAGGAATAAATGGAATAGGCTTCTATGTGAGTGAAACCTTTGTATCAGCTGGTAAGTTGGAAGAACTTTAGTCCTCTTCAATATTCATAAATTCTTTATGCTGCAATTCTTCATTGCTAAAGAAAAAATTCCACTAATTTTGGACTGCAGGACTTTCTTCTAGCAAAGTGGAACCATGCTTATACTTGTATTCAGGTTTGTGATCAACTTCTTTCATTTTCTCAAAAACTCAGGTGAATGGAATAATTCCTCTGAAACCTGACTTATGCAAATGGGGATTATTAGGTTCCAATAACCATAGTTGGAGCAGTTTTGATGGATAAATCAGGACGAAGACCCCTTCTCATGGTGAGTATGGTTGAGCTTGTATCGTTCTACCTCGTCAAAACGAAAAGTCTCTTTTCATTTTTTAAAAATTTGTAATGTTTTTGGATTTGGAGGTGTCTACAAGTGGAACTTTTCTTGGATGCTTTCTCACTGGAACTTCTTTCTTTCTTAAGGTAAATCATCTAAAATTCTAAACCATCAGTTTGTAAATAACGAACTTCTGCCTTTCTAGCTGCATGTACTGACATTTTCTCGGGAAACTTTTGTGAATCAGAGCAATGCTATGTTGCTTGATTGGGCTCCTGTACTGGCTGTTGGTAGAGTCCTGGTAAACATTAGCCATTTCATGCAATTTCACATTATACCAAGCTGTTGAATTTTTATATTCTGAGTTGAAACTGACAGTTACTGCAATGTGTTGGATTTTCTTCAATGATATCAGATTTACGTAGCATCGTTCTCGATTGGAATGGGGCAGTTCGCGCCCAGGTGATAATGTCGGGTAAATTGACTAACTAAAGCCGCCCTCTTAACTACAAACATAGAGAAAATCTGAAATTTTGGCACATGGGGATTCACAAGAATGTCAAATGAAATGTGACATTTCAAAACTTGTTTTCCATTTAAGTGAATCCAGATGAAGGTTAAAACAGAAGAAAGGGAATCCCAAGTAGTTCCATTTTTCTTGGGAACCAAACAAGAGCAGACCAAAAAAAAAGGGAATAACATGTAAAATTTTCCCTGGCAGATATTCCCTCTAAATGTGAAGGGAGTTGCAGGCAGCTTGGTGGTGCTAGTGAATTGGTTGGGAGCATGGGCCGGTTTCCTACACTTTCAACTTCCTTATGAGCTGGAGCCCCACAGGTTAGGCAATTTGCCTGTTTGGTTTCGGTTTTGAAAATTGTTTATGATACCAGAGGAGAAGCAAAATTAATAGGAAAAATACTTTTGGTTCATAGTTTTTTACTATTTAGAAAAACATAAAAAAACACTAAATTAAGATAACAAAAACAATTTTCAAAGAACACCAAAATGATGTTGTCTCTATTTTTAAAAACTGTTTTAAAAAATAGGAACCAAACAGTTTCCTTTGTTTTTGTTTTTGTTTTTTTGTTTTAACTTAGTATAAAACATTCAGAGCCATGAGCTTATGTTGCATTAATCAATCCATGCCTGGTTCTTTTTTCTCCCCTTTCAGGTACATTTTCAATATATGCTGGATTTTCTGCCATGACTATACTTTTTGTAGCAAAAATAGTGCCAGAAACAAAGGGAAAAACATTGGAAGAAATTCAAGCATACCATTAATTCTTAAAGAGTGAAAAATTGCAGGTCAATGATACCTGGGAAATGTTTCTTGAAATCTTGATGTGATACTACAGATCAATGTATCTTCCTCTTTTTTTGTTGTGAAAATCAATCTGCCAAGAAGATAAAAAGCAGTGTGAAAGATTGTTCTCATAGCTCAAATTGTACAATGGAATTCAATTTCCAGTATTGTGAAACAGAGTCAGAAATAAAATTGGCCAAGTTTTATCTCTTCTTCCAAATACCCTTTATGTTAATTGTACTTTAGTTACACTTGAACGATTGCTATACTTCAAAGAACCAACAGCCTATCGACATTAACCTCCGTTTATTAAAAGGAATATTTATAATAATTAGCATCAATAGAAAATAAGGTTAATGCAGTAACAAATATGGAAATATTCATAATCAAATTAGAAATGATACTTTGAATGTTGGGTTGCTATTCAAGCCCATTTATTTGCCATCTGAATTAACTCTATAAGATTTTATTTTATTGGAATTATAAAATTAATCGTGTTATTCAAAGTTTGAAAATTAAGTTAAAAAGAGATTTTGGAAAATTGAATTGTGATTTGAGAAATTTAGAAGATGAAACTTTGATTTGGGAAATCATGAAAGTTGAATTTTGGAGATTGAGAATTTGAAATTGGAAATTGAATTTTAGAATTTAGAATTTTGAAAATTGAAATTGAAAGCAATTAAGAATTCTGCAAAAAGAGATCGAAGGGTTTAAGTTGAGAAACTGAATATGAACTTACAGAATTTTGGAAAATGAAACTTGAGGAGTGAAAAACTATTGATAAGTGAGAATTTACATTTGAAAATTTCAAATTTCAAAATTTCATTCATTTGAATTTTGAAAATTTCAGAATTTTTGCCATTGGAAATTTTAAATTTGAGATTTAAAAAATTGGATTTAGTTTGGAGTCTAAGAAAAAGCTCTCATTTAGAAAATTTTGAAGGATTTGAAAACACAAATTTGAAATGACTTCGGTAATATTTTTTTAAACTAGGGGTTTGTGAAGATATATTGAGGTGGAGTTGGATAGAAATCTATAGATTAGAACAAAATAAACTAAACAAAAATTTAATTAATAAAATAAATGAAATATGAAAATGAAAAATTATAATGTACTTAAAAATAAATTTCATGAAGTCATTTAAGTGCATAAATAATTAAAATATTAGGTTCCACTAATAGAGTCATCGTACCTTATCTGATATTGTTTTCAATTAGTTTTGTTTTTGACTTTGTATTTGTTATTTGGTGTTTCATTATGTATTTAGGAGGATCTTTATGTTTTAAAGTAAATATAGCCGATTGGTTAGACAAGTTGTTATATTTGAAATCATAATAAGTGTGATCAATCAAAAGCCATCGGAGAGTGGCCTTTATTTCCTTCTCAATCATCTACGTTTCTCAATCTCCTTTATGGTGTCGAGGCTTGGAGTTCTATTACACTACCGTATTCATCTACGAGCCACCACGGTCATGCCTCGACTTCGTCTGACCTACGATTCCGCGAGCACCAGCGAATCAAATCAAACCTTGATCACCATCGATATCTGTCGAAGCCTACCAAAAAACTCACCAGCTTAACAACCACATTTCCACGAAAGCTTCAATTCACACCTCGTCATCGAATGATCTCACAGGATACATAGATGGTTCAAAATAACCATGTCCGGCAGCCCTTTGTTACTTCCAACACCACCACTACACCAAATCCTGCTCACATATGGGTTAAACAAGATCAATTAATCCTAGAAATGCTCTTGTTGGATCTCTTTCACTCCACTATCATTCCTTTCATTGCCGAGCCCAAACATCTAAAAAGCGGCTTGTAGACGATTTTATGGCGAACCGCGTGTACTAAATATCACGAGGGCGCGTGCGGTAAAAACTCATCACGAAAAATCTAACCAAAAGGCTCTCAGCGGTTCTGAGATTTTCTGAAAGCAGTGCTTCGTGGCGATGACTTTGCAATTCTTAAGGTAATGGAGGAAGATGATCTCACGGAGAAAATCTAGATGGGCTTAGGATGAGTATAAAGAACGCTGCGACCGTGCAGTCCAACTCGAGAGACACTTTCCGTCACCTTTGGCGAGCTTCGCAGAAAAACCACGAATTATGAAGCGGCTACGGGAACCAAATGCGAACACCGCACGGTTTAGGCTTCGGAGAAAATCACATCGATCCGACAATGGTGGCGTCCTTCCACGGCCTCTCGAACAAGCCGAAGCAACAACACGGGCTGGCGGCTCGTCGCCGAAGCTACACCAATAGCACCTGCATACAACGCGGGCCAAACTCGGTAGAAACTTTCGACCTCCGTTCCGTCCTATCTTGGTCGCGCCAAATATGTGGAATTTAGGGATACGGCTAGAAAGTGCCCATCTATCGCCTTGTTGTATGCACCATCCACCACGGCAAGTGCTCAGCGTGGTCTCGACACCATGGCGACCTCGAGCCCGTTTGCTGCGGAAATGCCGTCCGACAATCGACATGGTTACTAGACACGGGTGCTTCTCATCATGTCTGCCGGCGGACTTGTCCCGATCTCTCACTTTCATGCGACTTACACAGGCTCAGATGATATCATGATCGGCGATGGCACTGGCCTCCCCATCACTCACACGGGTACAATCTCTCTTCACACTCCCAACACCTCTTTTCGATTAACTTGATGTTCTTTGTGTTCTACTACCGATGAAAGAAAAATTTAATCTCCATCTCAGTTTGTCTCTCAATAATGTGTCCATTAATTCCATCTTCTTCTTTTATTGTGAGATCTTCGCACAGGGACTTAAAGCTCTCTTGAAGAGGGAAAATGAAAGATGGGGTGTGGCCATCCTCTACTTCAATACACTTCCTCTCGTTAGCATTTTCCGTTGTCAAGATTAACCTCTTCCCAAAGGGCATCATAGACTAGGTCACCAAATTTCTCCTATTTTACAAGACATTCTTTCTCATTATCAAATAAACCTCCACATCTTGGTTCTTTCTCGATTTTCTATGTAACGCATGTCACTGCAATAAAAGTCACAAACTTTCTTTTTCTAATTCTTCTATTGTGTCTTATCGGCCTCTTCAAATCATCTTCTCAGATGTATGTGTTTTATCAAATCATGGTTTTAAATATTATGTCATCTTTGTAGATCACTTCACTAAATACATCTGGTTTTATCCCCTAAAGCATAAATATGAAGTTAAAGATGTTTTCATAATGACGAAGCTATAGTGGAAAACACTTCACACTCAAAATTTGTACACTTTATTCGTATTAATGTGTAATATTAGCTTTAGCCAACTTTCTTGTTAGTCAATGACATCTCTCATCTCACTACCCCACCACACCTCCCAACATAATGGATATTCGAGAGATGACATGTATATCATGAAACACGCTTATCTCTTTCTTACCCATGCTTCCACACCCTTAACCTTTTGGCCTCAAGTTTTTGCCATCGCAACTTATTTAATTAATGTATCGCTCCACCCCACCATCTTTCATCTCCTTTGCAAATTTTTGGCACTTCTCCAAACTATTCAAACTCTCGAATTTTGGATAAGTTTATGTACCCATATTTCACTTATTCCTCATTATTTAGAACTTGATGCTCGTCAAACCATGTGTCTTTTTTTTAGGTTACTCTCTCACACAAAGTGCTGGTCTTTGTTTCCATCCACCCACATCTAGAACATATGTTCTCAGGCATGTTAAGTTTGTCGAGTCGTTGTTTCCATTTCCAAAAGCATCCACTCCTTCATATCTCCTACACAACCGTGATCCGATGTTCCACCTGATTCTCAACCTCATGTGCCTCGCCGCCAGCCTTTCACCAAAGAATCTCATCGTATGTCATCCACTGGCCAGGTAACCTATCGTGAAACCCCTGTGTGTGGAACCAACACATTCTACCGGATCCTTAACCTCAACCACAAACACACAATCTTTGCCACCTAATTCCACCATCATTGCATCATCATCCAACCCACCTCCTCTCCAAATAACCACTCACTCCCTCAACAACCAACTCCCACCCACACAATGATCACAAGAGCCAAAAATCACATTAGCAAACCTATTCAAAAGCTCAATCTTTCCACTCAACTTTCTCCACCAACGGACATAGAACCCACCACTGCCACCCAAGCCCTCAAGGATCAAAAATGGCGTCGGGCCATGTCTCAAGAATATGACGCTCTTGTTCGAAATGGAACGGGAGCTTGTGCCTCCCGCTCCGCTATAATATAGTTGGTCAGGCGGATTTTTCGAATTAAACGACACTGATATCTCATTGACAGTATAAAGCCCGCCTCATACGGCAAAGTGGTTTCATCAACGCCCCGTATTGACTATCATGATACTTTAGCCCCGGTGGGTCAGCTTCACCATAGTACGTGTAACACCCCAAAGTATACCCTAGTCGTTTTTGACATGTTGAGGGTAATTAGATCAACAGAATTTAATCGCGAGGTTAAATGCGAAACCTGGAAACGACCCGTGAAGTTATAAACTTAAGGACAATTTGTATTGGTCCAAAAGGGGGCTTAAAAGTCATAGTTGGCAAGATTTGAGGCCAAAATGAAATAAAAAGAAATTGAAATACAATTGGCCATTAGTTGGGGGACAAAAATGTAATTATGATAAGTTAACCCAAAAATGGGTTATTTTAGATGGCCAAACAAGGCCTAACAAAATTTGGATTTTAAAAGACCAAATTGGTCTCATTTGGGGAGAACCAGATGGGGAGAAAGAGAGAAGAAGAGGAAGAAGAAGAAGATGGAGGAGATCAAGCAAGCCAAAGGTATGGAACTTGGATTTTTGGTATGGAAACTAACTTTGGCTATGGATTCTAAGAGATTATCTATGAATTGTCATGCTTGGTTGGTTATTAGTTTGTCCCCAAACATGGGGTTTGCTAGGTTTCCACCCAACCCAAAAATGATAGCAAGTAAGGTGGGTAAAACCCCATATGGCTCAAGAAGCTCATGAAATCTTCTTCGAGGATGAATCCATGGTTACTTGAGAGTAATTGAGTTAGGCTTAGGAATAACCCCTAACCAATCCCCTCATGTTTTGTTTGTGTATGGGTTATAACCCATATTAGAAGGGTTTTGAAGAAATCCATGATGGATTTTTACAAATATATGAAATGAAAGAGAAATGAATAGAAAAGTGATTCCAAGGTGACTGAAAGATTTAGATGTGCTGGGATGTATAGAAGTGATCGGGGATCAAACATATGGAAAATGGAGAAAAACACCCATTCGCATTCTCGGTGTCTTCTACCGAGGACTCTAAGTCTCTACCGGTAGAACTTGATTCTGGTCGATTTACAAGTCCCACCGGTAGGAGTTAAGTCCCACCTAGAGGACCTCGTTTCCTCGGTTTCTTCCAATTTCACCACTTCGATTTCTGCCAGCACTTCCCTCTACTTTATCCGATTTGAGTGATTCAAGTGGCTACGTAAAATAGACTTCAAGGAGAACCAAACTTAAGAGAAGGCTATCTCCAACCTCTGACTCTAAGTGGTCGAAAAATCCACTAAAGTGAGGCTATGTGCAAGCCCATTTCCCTGCATCACTGATCATAGCGTAAACCGAGTTGTTCTTGACGATTCGAGTTCCGCATCTGAATTGGGTGATTCCAGTTGGAATAGAACCCTAATATCTTAGCTTTAAATAATTACAAGGACCTAGTGTCAAAATATGTAGTTAAGACCCCGGAAAAATTCAGTAATCAAACAGTCCTGAGTGTAAAAATCGAAATCCACTAGTTGGCAAGAAAATGCCATAACCCTAGTTTGAAGATCCACTGGAATGATTTCCAATTTCTGAGTAAAGATGATTCATAGAAGAATAAGAATATATGAATAAGGTGTGATTACATGCTCATCATACCTTACCAGTATATGGATTACGATCTGTCATGAACGCATAAAGTGGCTAACAATGCCCTATTATAAGATAGTAAGTTACTGAACTCATATAGTCAGAAACTACCTAAGACCAATTTATTAAATGACACAGCACTGGTCCCGATTAGCAATTTCAGATTCGATTAGTGCTCCAAGACTCCTGATTAGTACTCGGTACTCCCTGACAAGGTTCGCACTCCCTGATTAGTAATTTCAGATTCCCGATTAGTGCTCCTAAGACTCCCGACAAGATTGACATTCTGACAAGGCTACGCAAGACTGCTCGATTAGTGCTACGGCACTCCCGTTCGACTAGTGCTACGGCACTTCAGACCGTAGTATCTTCGGTACTTATTGTGCCTGTGGTCTTACTTAATCCGTACACGGGCCCAGAAGTCAAACAATATAAGGATAAGTCTCTAAAAGTCTCCCAGAGGCACTCCACTGGCACCTGCCTTCGATTAAGGCCTCGTAGTACCTACTGCACCCCCGTATTTAGATAAGTTCACAGAGTACCCACGCACCGCGATCCGCATAAGCAGTAAGACCTACAGAGCGAGTAGCACTCCACTTCTGCAATTCCTCGCACCGAATAAGTTCGTAGCACTCACGCACCCGAACTGAATAAGTTTCAGAGCACCCACGTGGCACTCAGACTGACAAGTTCCGTAGCACCTACCCCGCAATTCCGAACCGGTCTCCGCTTTTATCCGATCCGTCCCGTAGCACCTACGGCACTCCCGCATCCGACAAGTCCCGATCCGATCTGCTCAGAGTACCTACTGCACTCCAGATTCGACAAGTCCCGACCATCCGTTTCCGTAGCACTCACTGGCACCTCAGATCCGAGCGTTCCGCACCAATGCCTGTCCTCGCATCCGATCCATTGGCTCAGCACCTACGGTACTCCCAGACCGAATAAGGTCCGCAGCATTACTACCTGTACTCCCGTATTTGAATAAGGTCCCGTAGTACCCCACTTCGTACTCCCAGATCCGAAAATGTTCAGAAGTACCCCACAAAATTCCTCAGATTTAATTAAGTTCTGCTCTCGTCTTTCTCCGATGGCCTCAGAGCACTATGGCACCCGTCTCCGACAAGTCCTCGACTGATAAGTTCCGTAGCGCACCCAAGAGTACCCCTGTATTTGAATAAGTCCCCGAGCACCTACGTACCCATATCTAATAAGTTCGTATCCGATAAGTTCCGCCTCGCATAAGTCCCCGCAGTACCTACTCGTACTCCTCAGATCCGATAAGTCCGTGATCCGACTGCTCGCAAAGAATCTACCGTACTCCCGCATCCGATGGTTCTGTTCGAATAAGACCAGAGTACCTACCCGCACTCGCATCCGAATGAGTTTTCAAAGACTACTGGCAATTCCTCCAGACGGATAAGCTCGTTCGCATCTGATTTGTTCCAGTACCCACGGGTACCCCAGATCTCGATAAGTTCCGTCAGGATCCCGATCCGCTCAGAGTACCCACGCACTCAGACCGATAGTTCGGGCTCGACAAGACCCGTATACCTACGGGTACCCCGCATCCGGACGAGTTTTGCGCGCACTTCCACGGTACCCCCTGTGACCGGCTAAGCCCTCAGATTCGACCGCTCAGCACTCCACGCGTACTCCCCAGACCGATAAGTCCTCGTCAGATAGTCCCAGCATCTACGCACTCCCAGATCCGATAGTTCGGTTTCGAATAAGACCTCAGAGTACCTACGGTACCCTCGCATCCGAACGTAGTTTCAGCACCTACCGGTACCCCGCATCCGATAAGTCCCAGATCCGACCGGTTTCCGTAGCACCTACGTACTCCCCAGATTGGAATAAGCACCAGACTGACTGGTTTCAGAAGTACCGCCGGTACCCCGCAGGATTAAGTTCGTCAGACACAAGTTCTGTAGTACCTAGGGGTACTCGTGAATCGGCCGAAGTTCCCGTAGCATCACGGTACTTCGCATAAGGATAAGTCCTCCAGATTCGGGACTGCTCGTAGTACCTACGTACTCCCGCATTTGATTAAGTTCCCATCCTCAGATTCGATTCGCTCTGTAGCGCCCACTCGTACCCCGTATCCGAATGGTCTTGGTCTCAGATTCCGATCTGCTCTGTAGTACCTACTGTACTCCCGTATCCGATGTAAGTCCTGTCAGATATGTTCAGAGTACCTAATGGTACTTCAGACTGGATGGCTCAGAAAATCTATGGGCAATTTCCGCCTCCGATTAACTCCCCGTCTCAGAGGTTATGTAGAACCTACGTACTCCAGCATTCGAATAAGTTCCGCTTTCGATTAACCCTCAGATTCAATATGTCCTCGCCTTGATTTAGTTCGCAAGATCTACGTACTGTATCCGAAAGCAAGTTCTCGCCCATGTATCCGACAAGCCTCGGGAGCACCTACGCACCTTGCATTTGATTGGGTCTCTAGTACCCCACGTACTCTTGCATCGAAATAAGCATGTCTCAGAGTACCCACGAGTACCTCAGATAAGTATAAGTCGATTAGTACCTACAGATACCTCCATTATAAGGAATACATTACGTAGTACCTCTGGTACTTTTATATCGATAAAATGTTACGTAGTACCTACGGTGCTTTGTATCCATCATATATAGTTCATTCAGAAGCGGTATAGCTCATGCAGACCCGATTATTATAGGATTCGAAGTAAGACAAGTATATTATAGAAATACCGATACGTTCGTAATCTACCTGTGGTACTGCGGGTACACTCGAATAAGTTAAACTCCATTAGCATAAACATAGGTTACGTAACTCCTACGGGAGTCACAGATGCACATAAAGTCACATTTATAAGGATAAGTTCATAAGAATAAGTGTTAGTATAAGTTCATAATATAAATTCATTATCTGTTATTGTTTTATGCATTAAATGTGTATCATGGGCCGCTATTTCCACTAAAGCGTAAAGCTTAGCACGGGTTTCTGCTCAGGTGTAGGTCTGGGAGAAGACATCGAAGACTTCCGCATCATTTAGGCAACCACACTTGTAAGGAGTTCCTCGTATAGGTTTATGCTCGATTTGTAATGTAAAATTCCAGTTTTGTATTTATCAAATGGGACTCAGTTATATGTATATAACTCTTTGGAATAGTTATAAGATGTAGGCCATACCGAAATACCGATTCGGTTTTTAAAAAAAAAAAGTAAAAAATCGGGTAAGAGTCCCGATGTTTGGTCACCGCGTCCGGCTTAGGTTCGGATCCAGTCAATCGGGTCGGGAGGGAGGCGTGGGAAGCGGAGAAGGCGTGAAGCCGATCTGCCTTGTCCTCGGTCTTGGTGGTAAGTAGTAAATGGTCTCTCATGACTTGATATCCATGATGCCTTTCTGAAATTTATCTTTACGAAAATTTGTCTATGTCACAACCACAAGGCTTTGTTGATCGATAATCCCTCTTATGTATACGCAAACTAAGAAAAGCAATTTATGAATTACGAAGCAAGCCCCGTGTGCACGGGTATCTTGAAGCCTTAATTTCTACTAGCCTCGGGTTTTGGAGACTCCCTTGCTGATACCTCTCTTGTTCATTTCTCAAACAATTGGTCACCTTATACATCTCTTGGTTTATGTCGATGATATTATTATAGCTGGTGGCTTGATGATGGTTTTGTTCAACAATTTGTGACTCTATTATCTCAACGGTTTTCATTAAAGACATGACGCTCTCTTATTTTTAGGTGTGGAAGTTATCTCCCATCCTCTTAGTGCATTGCTCTCAGTATATCAGGATCTTCTTGCTCATACCAAAATGATGGAAGCAAAACCTGTTCTCACACCTCTTCCTACTTCACCACCAATCACTTTGCACTCTGGTTCTCCACTTAGTGATCCATCTGAATACCGTGCCATAGTTGGAAGTTTGCAATATCTCACTAGCACTCGCGGACATTGTTTTGCGAGTCAATAAATTGTCACAGTTCATGCATAAACCAACCTCAGATCATTGGCTTCTTGTTAAGAGACTTCTTAGATTATTTGTATTTCGATTAATGAAGGTATACTTCTCTCTTAGTGACTCTCACAATCATTACATGCCTTCTACGCTGCTCGATTACATGCCTTCTCGGCCTTAGGTGGGTGCAGGAGCGAATGATTTCACTTCCACCGGTCTGATATTGTTTTATCTTGTTAAATCCAATTTCACAGGTTCAAAATGTTACGTAGCTCGGTCGGCGAAGCGGTATCGGTCTGGCTGCAAACACTTCTTGCCCGGGACTTCAGTGGAGTGCTCTCTCTTGGATGAACTTGGTGTGTCTCTTTCATTCCCCCGGTGACTTGCGCTGGCCAGCGTTAGGGCCACTTCTCTATGTTCCAACCCGAGTTTTCCACTCAAGTAAGAAGCATGTAGCTAATGACTTCCATTTATTCATGATCAAGTTCAATCGGGTCGTCTACATGTTGCTCATGTTTCCAGTAAAGACCAACTTGTTGATACTCTGACGAAGCCCCTTTCTAGAACACCATTTCTTCTTTCTCAAGACCCGAATTGGACTCTACCTTTCGAGTTCCATCTTGGGGGCATAATGAAGCCATCGTACCTTATACGATATTGTTTTCAATTAGTTTTGTTTTTGACTTTGTATTTGTTATTTGAATTCTGTTTCATTGTATTTAGGAGGATCTTTCTATTTTCGTAAATATAGCAGTTAGTTTAGACAAGCTGTTATATTTGAAATCCTTAAATATTGATCAATCAAAAGCCATCGGAGAGTGGCCTTTATTTCCTTCCCAATCATCTACGTTTCTCAATCTCCTTTATCCACTGCATTTTAAGGAAAATTTGACCCCGTAAAATTGAAGTGACATAACAAGATGAATTTCACCATGTAAAATGATGTGGCTTAAGATAAGAGTTTTCATCATCGTAGAATTAATTAATTGCTTTAAAAAAATTTATAAATGAACTAATTATAAAATTTTAAAGCAATTAATTATAATAAGTTAATTTTAATTTTTTTGAAATAATAATTAGTTAATTAATTTCAAATTATTTGAGGAAATGGGAGTCGTTCGCATGGAATTTGAGTAAAACTAAGTTGTGCCCTGGTAACATATTATGGTCGACAATGCAAGAAGTGGTTTGGGATCTTAATAAAAAAGAGTTTTATTAGGTGTATAATTGTGAGAGGGTTTTTTTTTTTTGACAACTATAATTGTTAGAGTTACTAATTCAAAATATGAAAAATGTTCCTCAAAAAACCAATATAACAATTGGAATTGATTTTTAAACCCCTTTTATACTTGATAGGATAAGTAGATTTTTAACATATATTTTAAAGATAAAATCAAAAGACAAACGATATGGAAATATTTTCTAATTTTTTGAAAAATAATAACAACCACGTAAAATATAAAACTCTTAAAATAAGATGAAAATAATTTAAAACTTCAGAGATGTTAAATAAATTAATGTCTCAAATTCTAAAAATTTTCTTCTACTTTTCTATTATTTAATACAAAAACTAAAATATTGTCATTTCTAGGAGAGTATTTTCAAAATTGAAATGATATTAGTTTTCTTCCTCATTACTTTAATCTTAAAAAAAGTCTAGAAAAATAAAAAAAATTCAAATAAAGATAGAAAAAGGTATATGCTATATTTGATTCTTGAAAAATATTTGGAAAAGGAAAAAAATATGGAAAATTACTTTCCTTAATTTGAATAACGTAGAAGAGAAAATATAAAAAAAATACTAAAGAAAATAATGTAGCATTTTACCCTATTACTTTCCTTAAAAAATAGTGAAAAAAAAAAGAAAAGAGAATTTCTTTTAAAAACAGTGAAAAAAAACAGAGAAAAGAAAAGGAAATTTGTCTTACGAGTTCAAGCATTTTTTTTTTCATCAACATAAATTACTTATACCCTATTAAAAAACAATCTTCCACTCAAGAGTACAATTTCGTATTTATTTTCACTTGTAAATGTTTTTAAAAATAAATTTCAAACACCAATAATATTTGAAAAAATATAAGGTCAATAATTCACAATTCAATCCTTGTATTTTTTTTTTCTGACTTTCTTGACTTTTCCATAATGAATCAAATAAGAAAATTAGATTCTTACCTTTTATTTATTTTATTCCTTAATCTTAGTTAGTTTGTCAAATTATTGACTTTTCCGTAATGAATCAAATAAGGAAAATTAGATATTTATCTTTTTTTTATTCCTTAAATTTTGAATTGGTAACCAAATCAGCGAAAAGTTTTATCTTAACTAGTTAACTTTATCATTCTTTCCTTTTTATTTAATAATCGACTTTTCCATAATGAATCAAATAAGGACAATTAGATTCTTACCTTTTTATTTATTTTATTCCTTAATCTTTTAATTGGTTGTCAAATTATTGACTTTTCCGTAATGAATCAAATAAGGAAAATTAGATATTTATCTTTTTATTCCTTAAATTTTGAATTGAAGTAACCAAATCAGCGAAAAGTTTTATCTTAACTAGTTAACTTTATCATTCTTTCCCTTTTATTTAATTATCCCTCTAATTTCTTTCTTTCCTTTTAATTTAATTATCCTCTCAATTTTCTTTCATTCCAATCCCACACAGCCATAAAGAAAACAATGTCGTCGCTTCCGCTCGACATCGTGGAGATCATACTCTTGAGATTGCCGGTAAAGTTTCTGATCCGCTGCAAATCCGTTTGTAAAGCTTGGCAGTCGTTAATTTCCGATCCCTATTTCATTAAAACTCACCTTAAACTCCCAGAAACCCAAGCCAGATCTCGATTTTGTATCATAGACGAGTTAGACGTCATGGTATCAATATAATAATTCCACAGCAGTAGTCCGAGGAGCCTTCACCAAAGATTGTGATGCATTTAGCAGCGATGACGTCGTCACAGCTGGTGAGTCAATAGCTTTTGATTATATATCCGATTACAAAAATTTTAATTTTACATACTGCATCAGGCTTTTCAGTTCTTGTGATGGGTTGTATGTATAGTTGATCTGAGTGGTAAAATCGTAATATGGAACCCATCTACAAGACAACATCATCAGTTGCCACCAAATCCAAATCCCAACATGTTGCAATTTCTTACTTGTTGTGGATTTGGGTATGACTCATCTTCCGATGACTACAAAGTAATTGTTGTTTATACGTTCCGCAATATCAGTGAGGAGACTGTGGTGGATGTTTTTTCGCTGAAATCCAATAAATGGAAACACATTGAAGAAATACATCATACCACTTTAGGGACCAGGGATGCTATTGTTTTACGTGGGGCTTTACATTGGCAGAATTGTTCTACGTTATATGATGATGGAATTCGTAAATTGAAATTGTATAAAATCACTGCTTTTGATTTTGAGAAAGAGGAGTTTCGAGAGATGTCAATACCAAACAATGACAGATGTTTTAATTTGACGGTTGTAGGAGGATGTCTTTGTCTGTATAAAGGATATGCCGAGATGTGGGTTATGAAAGAGTACGGTATTGACACATCTTGGACTAAGATCACTTCCCCATTTTACAGCATTCTTAGAAAGTGGTATCAACATCTTGGATTTTAATTTGTTACAGACTCTAAATGATAAACACCTGTTGTATTATTTATACGGAAGGCTTATGTTGTGATCACAGAGAAAATACATACTAAGAACATTATGTGTTTATGATGGAGACAGATTGAGGAATAATGCCAACATATATAAGGAGACTCTTGTTTCACCTCATCCACCTACCCCATAAATAAGTTGAGTCATTTAGCCTTTTACTTTTCCTTGTATTTTCCATTTAGCCTTTTACTTTTCCTTGTATTTTCCTTTAAATTTTATGGGAACCAAACATGCCTATTATCTTATTATTTGTTAATTTTGGGAACATGTTAATTAATTTCTTTTTTGTCAATTGTATAAGAACAATTAACATTTCCTCATCCAGGTACCCCACAAATAAGTTGAGATTCATTTAGTCTTTTAATTTTCTTTGTATTTTCCTTTAAATTTTATGCGAACCAAACATGTATCTTATTGTTGTTAATTTTGGGAAATTGTTAATTAATTTATTTTTTGTTAATTGTATAAGAATGACAGATAGATGCTGGGCACTTTTGATTGTTGACAACTTCATATATAGAGTTGGCTATAAAATCTTTCCTAAAACAATCTTCATTGTTCATATTATATAGTTCCGACCTTTGAACTTCCATCTTCAATACACTATTTTCATCTATATCCATTGAACAAAAGATAATCATTTTCCTCTGAAACTTTAAAATATGTTATCCACTTTATATGAAAAAAAGAAAATTTCATCATTAAGGAAATGTAAAATATGTTTGATTTGATTTGGTAATAATGGATAACAAATTTAATCTTTCAACCATTTTTTTTTTGAAAAGAGATAAATTTATTGATTCAGTACAATCGATAAAAACTTTAGAGGATTACCCATCATTCAGGTTGATAGCTAGCAAAAAATATCGGCTCAAGGCCTATACATTTAATAGTAAAAAAAAATGATTTGATCAAGCTTTATCATCTAAACCGCCATCGTGAAAACTCACAAAGAAGTTAACCATCGACGACATAACTACCACGTCGTGTAGTGGTGAAAAGCGTAAAAAACAAAAATGAACCAAGATTGATGCGGAAGAAACCGTTTTATTGGAAAGAAGAAAAAAGATGGAAGGGGTATTCAGACGATAATAGAAATTTGTTTGTTAGTAATAAAGTATATGTTATATATGTCACATTTCCTTATGTTCCAAATGTTTGAACTTCTTACTAGACCTGAATTTTTTAAAGGCAATGGCTTTAGTTTGAGGTAGTAAATTGCTCACTGCATTGAGACTTCCAGATGTGGGGCCCCGCCACTGTATCATACTATGTTGGTTTGAAATGGTGAACACTCTACCACTTGAGCTAGACATGATGGGCTACTAGACCTTAGTTAAGACATGTTAAAAGAGACATAGCTTGGTTAAAGCAATAAGAACCCTATCCACAATGCGGTAGTGCTTCATCAAAACAATTCGTTTCAATTATTTTAAGATTTTATGTATCGCCATTAATATAACAAAAAACTTGACTTATTCTTATTTGTAATTTATATATTTTTCAATAAAATTAAAATTGAAAGTATTACTTTTAAGATCGCTTTTTAAAAAAAATTCATGCAATAGTGATCACAATATATATTGAGGGCATGATTGGATAAAAGAAAAAACTGGCTACTTGTAAGAATTGCTTTATCATCGATAGAATATTCCCATATTTGGCGTAACAAATAGACATATATCCTAAGGCGGGTGACTCGTGTATATATATCTACGTAGAGGTGGCTACATATATATCTGAGGAGAAGAACTTGTGTCTATATGTATATATATCTACATAGGGTGGCTACATATATATCTATAGAAAAACTTCTACTTCGTTATCAAGAGGTTCTTCTGATTCATCATCGAGAGGTTCTTATGCTTTATCATGGAGAGGATATTCCCATCTGGCAATCTTACCATAAAATGAAGAACTAACGATTATAGGCTGAGTTTTGCGATTTCATCTCTGCTCGCATGCAATTTCATTTTCAAAAGATTAGAACTTAAAATAAAGCTTTTGCATGAACCATGCACCTGCTGCAAACCTCCTCTCAAATTTGTACCAAGATAAGTGTAAGATCCCAATCTAAGAATCACATAACCATTGTTAGCCCAAATATATTTTTAATTGAGGTTTTGATGATAACAAACCAAGGTTATTGGTTACAAATGATTAACATTGAGTTGAGTGAATGTTGACATTGATCAAACATCAAATGAATATATATTCAAGTATCAAATCAAGAATCTGTTTTGTTTTTTTGGAAAAAATATGTTTCTTTGAAAGGAAAAAAAAGGTCTTTTCATTAATATTTTAAAAAGGAATTGTTTGCTTTCGGATAAAAAGGTTTCAATTTTTTCTTCTAAGGGGAAAAAAAAACCTTAGTCAAATTTTAGTAAAAGTTGGAAATTGTTTCCTTTTTTGGAACCAAACAAACAATCGGTTTGTTGGTTTATTAGAAATTAATTATTTAAAATACAAGAAAGGAGGGTAATGCTCTACCACTAGGCTACTTGTCTTGTAACACCCCAAAATATACCCTACTAGTTTTCGACATGTTTAGGGTATTTTGTAAGCATAATTTGAATGTTTCGTGAGTTAAATGCGAAAACCAATTAAGAACAGATTTACAAGATTTAAGGATAAAATTGTAATTTATCCAAGGGACTTAAAAGTCATAAGTTAACAAGATTTGAGGCGAAATGAAATAAAGGAAAGTTTGTTATAAATAGAGGAGTTATGGGCTTAAAAGCAAATAAAGAAAGCAACTTAAAAATGGGTTTTGATAGCCAAACAAGGCCTCTAAGGAGAGATGGGGATTTAAGACCAAAAATTGGTCTCCATTTGGAGAGAGCTCAAAAACGGATGGGAGAAGGAGAGAAGAAGAGGAAGAGGAAGAGAAGAAGAAGAGAAGAAGAGATGAAGCAAAGATCCAAAAAGGTATGGAAACTAACCTTGATTATGGATTCTATGAGATTTGGTATGGAATATATGGAATTTGTATGATTATTATCTTGCCCAAACCTAGGGTTTTGCTAGGGTTTCATCTAAACCAATAGTTGATAAGGTGGGTAAAATCTTAAAAGTCTGAAAGCATATGAAATCCTGCTAACTTTGAGGATGGATTTATAGTTCAATGGTAAATAATTGAGTTAGGGTTTAGAATAAACCCTAACTAATTATCATGTTTGGTTTATGTATGGGTTATTACCCACATTATAGTTGCCTTGAGAGTAAATCATGAAGGGTTTTTGGAAGAAAGATATCCATTGAAGGATGATTTAGTATAATTGAGGTTATAAGATGGATGGAATGGTTTGATTTGTGTATGGTATAGAGTTGAATTGGGTATCAAAAATGGAAAAATGGGAGAAAATACACATTATGGGCATTTCGGGTTGACATATGCAGTACACCTTGAACATGTACCCAGTACATGTTGAGTTCTGGTCATTGCAGACGACATGTACGGTACATGTCAGGGTGTACCGGTACATGTGATCTTCCTGTTTCTGTTTCGAGCCGGTTTTGCATTATTTTAGCCATACCTTGTACTCATTTCTTATCCGATTTGAGTGATTCAAGTGGCTAATTAAAATATATTTCAAGGAGAACCAAACATATAGAAATAGATACCTTATAATTCTGAATCTAAGTGGCCCAAAAATTCACTCAAAGTGGGGCCATGTGCAAGCCAATTCCTACATTAGTTTGATCATAGAGTAGTCGAGTTGTTTGAGATATCTTGATTCGGTCCTCCAGTGGTGATTCAGTTGAGTAGAACCTTTAGAACCTTAGCTTTAAATGAGTACAAAGATCCAAGTGTCAGAAATATGTGATTAAGACCCCAGAAAAATGAGTAATATAAGCTGTGCTGTAGTGTAATCGGTAAATTGACTAGTTTGGCAGCAGAAAATGCCGTAACTAGTTTGGATCGATTGGATTGATTCCAATTCCTAAGTAAAGTAGATTCATAGAGGAATAAGAATATAGGAATGAGGTGCGATTTCATAGACATTATACTTTACAAGTATATGAAGTGCCATATGTAATAGGCATGAAACAAGGAAGTTATAGAAAATGAAATATGTATAGATGTGTTCATGAAACATGAAAATATAAGTTAGCAAGATATAAGATGTTACAAGTGAATGGCATAATATGAATATAAGATTATATGATGAATATATGAAAGACATACCCTAATTGAATAGATGGAACATGGCCCAGGAACACACGATAGAAATGCATAAATCTTGAAACGATAGAGATAAGTAAAAGATGACAAAGCACAAGAATGAGTACCTGTACAAGAATGATAGGTATATATGAATATATGAATGAGTAAATGTATGCATGAGGAGAAGGAATATAGGAAGTAAAATATAATGAGTATAAAATAGAAATGAAAAGTATATGATAAATTATAAAAGTACCGAGAAATCGCTATTCTTTCTTGAATGAACATGAAGAGATTCACTGTCGAATCACATCGTGAATGTCAATTCTATAGTCAAAGTGACTCATCTTATTAAATGTGTAATCACATTGCCTCTTGAATGACAAATGCGAGATTTGTCGAATGCATCGTGAATGTCAATTCTATAGTCAAAGTGACTCATACTATTAAATGTGAAATCACATTGCTATTGAATGACAAACATGAAGAGATTTCCTATCGAATCTGTCGTGAATGTCAATTCTATAGTCAAAGTAGGCTCTTACTATTAAATGTGTAATCACGTACTCTTGAATGACAAACATGGCGAGATTCCCTATCGAATCTGTGCGTGAATTTATTCTATAATTGAGTGAAAATGCAAATGCAAGTATATGATATGACATGATATGAGAAGCATAGCCTTTGCTATGCGATGAAAGTATATGAACGATTCACAAGAACAAGTAAAGTACAAGATGAAAACATATAACATGAAAGTAGAAGATAGTACAAAGTCTGTTTCTGCAAAAGGATATGAACAAGTAAAGTACGAAAGAGTAGAGAAAGAAAGGTAAATGAAAAGAGTATAGCATGAAGTGTAACCCTGACATGAAAAGAAGACATGATATAGGTATAGGATAAAGAAATGATATATATGGCAGTACATAGAGATGCAATAAATCATAGAGCTAGAAAGATGAGAAAAAAAAACAAAGACTAGAACATGATATGTAACACGAAAAAGAATAGGAACGTGAAAAGACAAGAATAAACAAGAAATACAAGTATAATATCAGTAAGACAAGGATGCTCAGTAATCTGAGTATAAAACCACAGGCACCTCTGAATTGCTTCAGTAAGGAGTCTAAGCTGCGTAACTCCTACAAAGGGTGGATAAGTATCAGTCAGCGAGTTCAAGCGGATGTCCTTTAGGGAGATCTGAATAATTATAAATTAAGAGATAGAGTATCAATTATAAATTACGCAATATATGTCCTTTGGGAGATGCGAATAAGTACGTCGATACAAGCATAAGTATGTGTCCCTACGAGGAGACAAGTATAAGTATATGAATAAGCTCGATCTGAGTATCTGATGATCTGAATAAGTATGTGTCCTCACAGGAAGATCCGTATAAGAATAAGTTTATTTATAAGTAGAAGATCAGAGATGCTATAAGTATAAGATCGAATAAGAATTAACTGCTTGGTATAAGATCCGAATAAAGAATAGTGCATTATAAGTGTAATACCCCAGTAAGCATAAGTTTGTTATAAGGATAAGTGTATACCAAAACTTGTTATATGATAACAAGTATTTGTAGTACAATTATATGAATTCTGAAGATTCCGATATCGTCTTGTGTTATGTTATTTGTGATTCGGTATAAATGCATGTGTTTCGATTATAAGATATGTTTCCACTTCGCGTAAACATACGGGTTTTGTCCGTGTAGGTACGAGGAGAGACATGGGAACTTCCAGCATCTTGCTAGGCCGGCCACACTAGTAGGGGTTCACTACATGTAGGTTCCGCGCTCTGATTTGTAATTGTAAAAGTACAGTTTTGTATTTGTAAATGGGACTCAGTATATGGGTGTAAATTTTGATGGACACCACTCCGGTGGTAGTTCTTTCGATAAATATGTATATGATATTTTGATTCTTTTATAAGATGTAGGCCTACCACGGGTATAAGTTCGACTTTGAAAAAAAATCAGGTAAAGAGTCTGGCGCACTGGTCTCGCACCCCGAACTCGGTTCGGATCCATGTCCGGGTCGGATAGGGAATCGGGCGTGACATACCTAGTTGTGTTTTTCTTACGAGGAATTATATGTTAAGGAGATAAGGCCACTAGGCTAAACTCTACCTCACATTTTTTGAGTTTATTGTCAATTCCTTTGTAAGTCTTAGGAAATTGGAAATAACCATACGGAGAAGTTTTATCTAGGGAGGTTAGATCTTAAGCGGGACTATTTGTGACCCCTCAAATATTTCCTAGGGCCAGATATTACGTGTAAGGAGGCTGGTCTTGCTTTGAGTTTCTATCATACCGGTCTTTCCTAGAATACTCTATTTACTTGTTATTTTCATTATTATGAGAATTGGTTTGGGAAAGAAAATAGACACATATTCTCTGTGATGAGAATAAATTCGATAATGATGGTGCTTGCCATTGTTGCCTTTGAGATATCTTTAAGTACATCAAATGGATGGTAAAATATCCTTTCTTGATGGAGATTTAGATGAAGAATACATGGATAAGCCTAAGAGCTTCTCTACTCCGAGACAAGAAAGGAAAGTTTGTAAATTGGTGAAATCCTTCTATGGATTAAAACAAGCACCAAAACAATAGCATGAGAAAGTTAACAATGTAATGATGTCACATGACTTTAAAATTAATGAATGTGACAAGTGTGTGTATGTCAAAGACACAGAACATGGATATGTCATTGTATGTCTGTACATAAATGACATGCTTATTATCAGTAGTGATGATAAATAAGATGATTATATCTACTAAGAACATGTTGAATTTAAAGGTTTGACATGAAAGACTTAGGACTTCGTTGATGTTATATTGGGGATAAAAATCAAAAGAACATTAGATGGACTTATCCTAAGTTAGTCACACTATGTTGACAATATTCTTGGAAAATTTGACAAAGATAATTCTAGTGTAGCTAAAACACTCGTGGTGTAACTCGTTTTTCGAGAATAAAGCGAGAGAGTGTTTACAGGTAGAATGCTACAGGATAGGTAGTCTAATGTCTTGAAAATACAAGACTAGACATAGCCTATACGTCGATAAAGCGAGTAGATACCACGAGTAATCTTAGAGCCAAGCATTGGTAAGGGATTATAAGTATTAAAATATAAAGTTTACTCATGATTGTAGAGTTTGCACTATACTAGATATCCTGCTTTACTTGAAGGATACAACGATGCTAATTGAATATCCAATGTTAAAGACTTAAAGACCCATAGTGGTTATGTGTTCACATTGGCCGTCTCATGGAAATCTAAAACAAACGGTTATTTCTAGATCCACAATGACATTTGAGTTTATAGCACTAGATAAATGTGGGGAAGAAGCTAAGTAGCTATAAACTTCCTAGAAGGAGTATTCCAAAGTGGCCAAAACCTATACTTCAATATGCATACATTGTGATAATTAAATATCTTTGTTGGTAGAACAAAAAATAGTATGTATAATGGTAAGTCCTAGATATATTTATACGTAGACACAATATCATTAGAAGATTACTCTCAATTGAGGTTATCTCTCTTGATTATGTGAAGGTTTTCGATATCTGATATAATACATATAACAATAATCAGATTGGAAATTGTAACCAAGATCAATATACATGCAGAATCAGAATTCCAATCAAATTACCAAACCTTGGTGGAACTAAATTCCTGGCTTAAGAGACATACTTCGTTCCACAAGAATCCACGGAATGAAGTTAGGACTTACAAAATTATTTTAGAGAAAATCTAGAGAGAGAGATTGCGTCTTTTTCTTCCTCTTTTTTTTTTTTTTTATTTATTGATTCGGTTGTTATTATCAAACAATTGTATCTATGTCCATGATACTTCAATTTTCTCTCCATGTTCTCAAAAAAATTTCGAGTTTAATTAATAATGAATTAATTAAAAATTCGTGGTGAGCCCATATCATGTGTGCTCGATCCACTAAAACTAACTCTCCCACTCACATGATAGGGTGACTCTCTTCTCAGTTTATTGTGGTTCATACGCTGATGGGACCATGCATGCGCCGAGCATATTCACTATATATGTTAGGAGTACATAGTGTATTGATAAAGGTTCTTGGAGTATGTTTAGTATGTTTTTATCCTAGATCATTCTATCACATCCTTTTCACATGAGATCTCAAGAAATATGGATTTATGATTATGTTTCTTCCATACTAGAAATACATAATTGTCGATCCATGAATACATATTGATGCTACTATTTATTTGTAAATATGATATTCCTCTTCCTCGATTCTCATAATTTTTATCTAGTTTGCTTTTCTAGAAATGTTCAAATAGATCGAATCATTCATAATATTTTGGTAACATTCTAAGATAGCAAACCTTTAATTTAATTATGAAATTAGGCTCAGTGATAAAGATACTATACGAGATTACTTAAAACTTGAGGAATTTTCGCCTGAAAAATTATTTTCATTACCCTTATTGGTCAACATGCACATGGTATGAATCACATGTTATAGGGTTATCTCCTTTCTCATGGAGCGTATGTAATGCTGTATTTTCTTCGACATATTGTGAGTTCAACACACTTTCAATGTCAATTGTGAGGTTCACTTACATACTCTTTTTATCAAAACATTAGAACTCCAAATATGACTTTAAGATTGAACAAGTGCTCACTTGTGATTAATATTTCATTCATTCCTTAAATAAAATCGATATTTGTATTTAAGCCTTTGCTCTTACTATCACCTAGATAATAATGCTTAAAAGCTGTCTCATCTCGATTACCTAAAGTGACTAAGGCGATTGTTTGTGTGAGTAGGTTAATCTCTCATTTGTCCAACATACTTTTATATCTCATATGTACTTAACATATGTGTTCATGTATGTTTCATAAGCATTTGAGAATAAAAAATATTATCATAAAATAATACTCATGAACATGCTAGGAAGTACATATACTCAAATACACTTTAATGTCTACGTAAGCCTAAAGACTTGACATGCCTTCGTAAGCACTTTAGGTATGGGCTTTGTGAATGGATCTATGACCATTTCTTGTGTTGTTATGTACTTCACGTTCACTTCCTTTCGTGCCACCATGTCTTTAACAAAATTGTATTTGATATCTATATGGTTGGTCTTAGCATGGAACTTAGGATCTTTAGTGTAGCTATATGACTAATTATCACAAGATTCCCCAGTGATGACCACATGCTCCTATGTGTCCCTTATTGATCAAATGTTCGAATCTTGCTTAACTATATTCCCTTCTTGCCACAGTTGATAACACTACAAATTCATCTTCCATTGTTCATAAGAGCATGCACGATTGTTTCATACCCTACTCGAGATATTGTGCGATGTTGGTAGAATGTAAATACAGAGGTAGATTTTCTCTCATCTAAATCTCCTCTCCAATTAGCATCAGTATAGCCCTTTAATTTCAGATCATTTCCTTGATAACACATTGAATAGTCTACTGTGCCCTTTAGATTTCGTAATGTCCTTTTAACTGCATTCCAATGTTCTTTACCTGGATTAGATTAATATCTACTAGCTATCCTAACATCATGAAAGATATCAGGCCTAGTACACATCATAACACATTAGACTTCAACTAGCACTTCGTAAGTAACTTTGCTCATTTGTTCCTTTTTTTCTTGAGGTTTTAGGACATAATCTTCGACTCAAGGTCTCACCTTTTTCCATAAGAGTATCAATGGGTTTACAATCTTGCATTCTGAATCGCTCAAGGATTTTCTTGATGTATTGCTCTTGTGAAAGAGACACCAATTTCTTTGATCGATCCCTTGAAATCATAACTCTAAGGATATATGCAGCTTTACCCATACCTTTCATTTCAAATTTCAATGAAAACCATCCTTTTATTTCTAAAATGTACTCCTTACTATTTCCAGCTATCAGTATGTCATCTACATATAAAGAAAAGATTACAAACTTGTCTTTCGATCTTTTAATATAAACATAATGATCTTCTTCAAATATTGAAATTATGTATTTCTACATTAGCAAAGCAGAATGTTTCATTGTCTTGAGATTGCTTAAGACCATAATCAACTTTAAAAAGTGTGCATACTTTATATTCTTGGCCTTGAATTAGGAAACCTACTAGTTGTTTCATGTTGTAAAACTCGGGAAAATTTGAATTTTTCCGAAAAAGGGCAAAATGGTAAATTACTGCTAATTACAAGTTGCAAAACTTGAATTTTTCTAGATCTTGGATGACGAAACGGACCTCACCGTTGGATTCGTCTCGTGAAATCTAATTACCTAAATGCATTTTTTAAATTTTGAGACGGTCGGCTTTTCACGATTTTTGGAGCGTTGTGTGTTCGATGGATAAAAAAAAAAGAAAGGGATTTTTGAGAAAAATCTCGAAAGAGGAAAATAAATTAAGTAAAGTTCATTTAAAATAAATTGAATTTGAACTGAGACGAAATAAATTGTTTCGGGGCAGAAATGGACCCCGGAAAAATGAAGTTGCGACCGTGACACTTGATGTGGGCGAGCATTTGGACATTAAAGAAGGTTAAAGAAAGAAAATGAGAGGGGGAAAAACAGGATATCCCATTTTCTGGTTTTATATGAGAGGAGAAGAGAGAGAGAAGGAGAGAGCTCAAACTTCTCTCTACGATCTACGGAGATCGGGTGGTCGAAAATTGTCATCTACTCGACGAGGGGCTGCAGTGGTGTCGGGTTTCTGGGGATTCAAAGTGAGGAGTTCGAGGAAATCAAAGGTTTCTGGTTTGAGTATTCCACAGACTTTCTAGAGTTCTTCTACGCTCCAAGAGGTAGGGATTCTTCCTACTTTGATTTATTTTCTACTCTAAGGGTTGTTTGGTTGTGTTTTATGCCCTAAGGGGCTGTTTGGAAAAGTTTGGGGATGTGGGAATAGTGCCATGTTTTGACCCTATATGATGTCCAATTTTTGGGGCTGATTTTCGGTTAGAAAAAGAGGGAATTTGGGCTAGTGTTCATCATGAAAATTGTAGCTAAAGTTGTGAACTTGATGTTAGGATTTTTAATCACCCAAATTGGATCTCTATAACTTGAGTTATGGTCGTTCGGGAGCGCCACATCTTCATTTTGACCCCACTTATATTGTCGAGTTTTGGGATTGATTTTAGGTAAGAAAAAATGGGAAATTGGACTAGTGTCCTTCATGGAATTTTATCTTCATTTGAGAACTTGATGTTAGGCTTTTGAATCACCCAAATTGGACCTCTATAACTCGAGTTATGGTCCATTTTGGGGCGCCATAGAGGCGCCTGTTTGACCCCATACAACATCCAGTTACGGGCCGATTTCAGTTAAGGAAAAAGAAATTTTGACTAGTGTTCTCTATAGAGTATAGCTGCATATGTAAAATTGATGTAAACTTTGAATCACCCAAATTGGACCTGTACAACTCAGGGTGGTCCATTTCGAGAGACACTTCTAACTTAAATTTGTTTAATGGTTTGTGTCTAGATTTTTGGACTGTTAAGGGACTAGTTTTTGAACTGAGTTCGGAACTATTCTGTGGTCTATCATGGATTGTTGTGTGAAATTTTTTGTGGGCATCTCTATGCCACAACTGGTCTTGAGGATCAAGTTGTCATTGCTTGGCTAAGAGTGATGTGTTTGGATGTTAATGTGCGTGCTCTAACATGTTGACATGTGATGAATTGGTGGTAATGCAATGGCATGACGGCGATTGTTAGTGTGCCACTACTTGATAATGTAGTGACATTTGGATGTCAATATAGTGCTCAAACGTATTGACATGTGATGAATGGTTATGTGAAGTGGCCATTACATGGCTTGCTTGTGCGTGTGTCATTGCTTGATCATAGAATGACATGTTGAATGTGACTATTGATATATGCTTGCATGCTATATTTACATGAATGAAATGATGTATGGAAATTGTATGCACATAGATATAATTGTCCATGATGCATTGGTGATATGCATGAGTAGAATTGTCCATGTAGCATTCATTGTGCATGTGACATGATATAACATGCAATGACATGTTGCATTGCATATGCACGGGGACATCGCATAAAATGGGTGTGAGTGCATGGTTGGTAAATCGACACTGCGTTTTGTGTTTGATTGGGTGGGTTCGGTTAAATGGGACAACGTCCAACAAAGTTGCACGGTTGATTAAAATGAAACGAAAAATATGTGCCGAGTATCAGTAAGAAGGGATAGATCCCCCCTCGGGTGAAAGACTCGCCAATTATGGTCAAATATAGTCCCCAACGATGAAAGGCCATAAAAGTGTTTGGGTTTGCAGAGCCCGGGGTGCGACACTAAAAATCCACTACCCACATAAAGACGCATGGATTTTGAATGAAAAATGATCATTGTGATGTATAATCCAAAAGACTTTTGGTTTATAAACAAATGAAATTTGTTTTGAAAATAAACATTGGATGTTATCCAGAATGACAGTTTATCACACATGGGCTTAGGCGTTGTGTGAGGTAGTCGGTGAGGACTCGGGCGCATGGTACACGGTGAGTCGCATCTCATTTCATGGCATGACATGTAGAATTCATATAGAATTAGTATGTTCTTGTTGGAATGTGGTGTGAACATGACCATTGCATGTGCACTTAGGTGGGAGTAGACCTTAGGTTTACTCTCTTGGGCGTAACTCAGCCTATGGGACCCCCATTTCCAGGTACAGGAGTACAACGTGCATGGCGGCCCGACTGAGGCCGCGGTTGTGTAAGAAAGCCGGGTTGTAACTTTGTATTCATTTTTGTAAAGATGCTTAGAACAAACTAGTTCTATATTGTATTTTGTGTAAAAAGAATTGTAATTAAATTCTTATGGGACTGTTTTAAATATAATTTTGTATGTTTTAAATGAACATGGATAAATGGACCCTGTGTGGTCATTTTTACTCATAAGTGGTCAGGTGGGGTCATTGTATTATGTTAGACTCGGATAGGCCATGTTACTATGTTTTGTATAGGTTGTATTTTGGGTATAGCTCCCCGTACAAAAGAGACTTTGTCTGATTTTTGTTAAATTATGGAGACAGTAAAGGGACTGGCTTGTTGTGAGTATCGGGTTATCCAGATATCCATAAGTTCTATGAGGGTTGACGGTTGGTTAACGGACCCTAAGTTTGGGGCGTCAAACTTGTTATCGAGCTTAGTTATCACAGTACCTAGGGCTTGGTGGGCATGGGTTTAGGACATGCGGTTATAGTACAGAGCTTAGGTTATGAATGCTTAGGGCTCGATGTTTGATATCAGCGTCATAGCTTGGTATCATCGTATTCAGTGTGCATTCTTGTGAATCGCTGTGTGATGATTATGTTACATCATGTGTGTTACATATTGTGTGGATTATATGCATGATAGGTTGTATATAGAAAACGAAGAACACTAAGGTTAGAGAACATAACCTTAGGGGTTCGGAAAATGAATTAACGGATTAGTTCAGGATGTGAGGTCTATTAGTAGTTGGCACATGCACTACCAGTTAGACAAGGAGAGGGATCCCAAAGTTTATGGAAAACCTCAGATTGCCCTTTAAGTTAAATTTGGCGCATTCCAGCTAGAGGGCGAATCCTAAGTATGGTGGGATTTGGTCAAAGCCTTAAGGGACTTAGAGGCAATGACATGGGAAGAGTTCCATGAGCTCTTCATGGGCAAGTATTTCCCAACATCGGCATGACATGCAAAAGCTTGGGAGTTCCTAGAGTTGAAGCGAGGCTGTTAGTGGTGCTCCGAATACGTGGCTAAGTTCCTTGAATGCTTACGTTCACGGATGACTATGTGGCCATGACATGGCCAAAGTGAGAAATTTGAGGATGGCTTGAAATTATCAATAGGAGTAGGTGTGGGACTTCTCCAACAAGATGGACTTGATGGTCAAGGCGTCTATGGCCATTACGAGTAGTTGGCCTTACCAAACATGGGAGCGGGTGTTAAAGTTAAGTGAAAAATTGGGCTTAAAGGTTGAGACCTTGGAAAAGTTATTGCATGTGGCTCTCCCTAGGAACTAAGGTGAGTGTTGATTTGATATGTCGGGATTATGAGTTAGAGATTTTCGGGATTCTACTCATTGTGGACCTAAGGGTCATGGACATGTCAGAGTTTGATGTCATCCTCGGGATGGATTGGTTAATGGCACACCAAGTCGTCATTGATTGTGATCGTAGGAGAGTTATTGCCTACACATTGGACGATGTTTGTGTTGTGATTCAGGGAGATAAGCACCGTTCTTTACCCCAGACTGTGTATGAATCTAGGTGGCACGGGTAGTTGATGGGTTAAATTTGGCAAGCCTTATAGAGACTGAGGTGAGAGGCAGGTTGGGTGCCTTGGGTGGTTTGTGAGTATGGGGATCTTTTTCTAAGTGAACTGGGATTACCACTTTGCAGGGATGTAGACTTCATTATTGGAGTTGGACCAGTATATCGCCTATTTCTATGACACCGCATAGAATGGCTTTGTTGAGTTGCAAGAACTGAGGTCAATGATAATTGTTATTTAGACCAGTTTTATTAGATTGAGCACTTCAGGTAGGGCGCTACAGTGTTGTTTTCCAGAAATTGGGATAAGAATCTTGGTTATGCATAGATTGTAAAGCAGTTCAGAACAGTTGTTCCATCAAGAATGGGTGCCTTTCTTGAGGATTGATGATTTGTTTGATCGACTAAGAGGCGTGGAGTGCGCTCGAGATAGATCTTACTTGCTAATTATCATCGGGTTGAGAGTTAGGGCGGACATCCTAAGGCGATATTTGAAACGCGGTATGGGCATTTCAAGTTCATAGTGATGCCATTCGGATTGGCATTCATGGATCTTATGTATAGGGTGTTCTAGCCCTACCTAGATTAGTTCGTTGTGGCTTTCATGGACAACATCTTGATGCACTTCAGTCGAGATGATCATGAGACCACTTGATTGTCCTCTAGACCTTGAGATAACATCAATTGTATGCCAAATTTAGCAAGTGTGAATTTTGGTTTACTAAGGTGAGATTCTTGGGGCACGTGGTAATCGCCGGGGTATCATGGATGGAGAAGTTGAGATATTGAGTTGGGAGAGATTGAAGTTAGTCTTTGAGATACGCAGTTTCTTGGGATTGGCAGGGTACTACTGGAGATAGGATTTCTCTTGACTAGTTGCACCTATGACGAGATTGACCCGAAAAGAGGTCAAGTTTGAGTGGAATGACTAGCGGGAGAAGGCATTCCAGGAATTGAAAATGAGGCTTATGTCAACCCCTAGCTTGATAGTTCTGAAAAGGGGACAGATGTACACAATGTACTACGATGCTTCTAAGGACAGACTGGGATGTGTTTTGATGCAGTCCAGGAGGGTTGTAGCTTATGGCTCTCGATAGTTGAAGAACCACGAGTGGAATTACCCCACACATGACATGGAGTTGGCAACTATAGTCTTTGCCTTGAAGATTTTTTTTCTACTATTTGTATGGTGAACAGTTCGATGTATTCTCAGACCATAAAAGTCTGAAGTATATCTTTATACAATGAGACCTTAACATGAGGCAGTGTAGATGGATGGAGGATTTGGAGAATTATGACTTCACTTTGCATTACCATCCTGGTAAGGCAAATGTAGTGGCTAACACACTCAATCGGAAGTCACAGGGAGTACTGGCTAGTGTAGCTTCCAGGGAATGGCAGATGCTCGAGGTTGTGGGATAGTTTGGACTACAGTACAGTGATTAGGCTCAGGGTGTTTTGGGACGTTTAGTGGTTGTACCTTCCCTACTGAGTAGAGAGATTGAGTCATAGGGATAAGATATAGAGATATTGTCCATCCAGGACCTGGTATAGTCAAGTACGGTGTGAAGGTGAGCGTACATGCGATGGTAGTCTTGATCTGAGGATGAATTGTAGTTCCTCGGTTAAGCGGTTGAGAGAATCTTGAAAAGTTCCATTGCTCTCGATTTTCTTTGCATTCAGGTGGCACGACGATGTACCAAAATCTTCTTCGCCAGTATTACTAGAGTGGGATGAAGAAACACGTGGTGAGACTTTAATTCGGCGATGTCTCCAATGGCAATGATAAGGTTGAACATCGGAGACTAATAGGGTTACTCCAGCCTGCGATGGCAGAGTGGAAGTGGGAACATATCCGCGATGGATTTTGTGACTCACTTGCTATGGTTTATGTGAAAGCATGATCTTTGGTGTGATGATAGTGGGTAGCTCACCAAGTGGCGCATATTACGGGCGTATGGATGACGCTACGCGAAGAATTCTGAGTTATACATACGAGAGATCGTTCGGTTACATGGGATGCCAGTCTTTATCGTATTAGACCGGGATCCCAGGTTTACGACTCATTTTTGGAAGAGTTTCCAGAGAGCTATGGGAACATAGTTGATGATGAGCATTGTTTTTCATCCACAGACAGACGACCAGTTGAAGAGGACTATACAGGTTTTGGAGGACATGTTGCGGGCATGCGTCCTAGATCTCAAGGGTGGCTGGGAAGAGCATTTGCCCTGGGTAGAGTTCGCCTATAACAACAGTTATTAGGCGAGCATACAGATTGCACCCTATGAGGCTTTATATGGGAGGCCATGTCGATCTCTGATTTGTTGGACGAAGGTGGGAGAGAGATCCACCACGGGTCTAGATTTAATTAGAGACACCTTTGAGAAGGTGGATTTGATATGGAAACGTCTTCTCACGACTCAGAGCCGACAGAAGAGTTACACCGACAGATGGCAACGACCTATAGAGTTTGAGGTGGGTGAACGTGTCTTCTTAAAGGTGATGCCTAAAAAAGGAGTGATCAGGTTCGACAAGCGAGGGAAGTTATCGACGAGGTTTATTAGGCCTTTCGAGATACTCGAGAGGGTAGTTAAGGTTGCAAATCAGTTGGCTTTACCGCCAAGTTTGTCGGGTGTCCATGAGGTATTCCATGTCTCCGTACTCTGGGAAGTATACTCTAGATCGACTTATGTAATTGGATTAGAGGCGAGCTTGTTGTTGATGTAGATGGGATCTTGGGGAGGGATCAGTCAGGTATCATGGATAAGCGGAGATGGGGTTTTTGCGAGTAAGGCCAGGTGAGGCTAGTGAAGGTGTTTTGGTAGCACCGAGGAGTGGAGGAGGCAACATAGGAACGCGAAGACACTATTCGTGCCAATTATCCCTTCTTGTTCGAGGAAGAAGGTATGTTTTTAGTCATTGATACAAAATGAATGTTGCATGTGCATGTAATTGTATGTGTATGTATGTGTGACATTTTGGGGATGAAATTCTTTTAAGGGAGGGAGAATGTAAAACTCCGGAGAATTTGAATTTTTTGAAAAATGGCAAAGCAGTAAATTAAAATAATGTACAAGTTGCAAAATTGGGGAATTTTGAGAATCTGGATGGCCAAGCAGAACCTCAGATTGGATTAGGTCTCGCGAAATATAGTTACCCAAAATGAATTTCGTTAAATTGTAGAGCGATCGGATTTTCACGATTTTCGGGGAGTCGGGTGTTCGATGGATCTAAAAAAAAAAAAAGGAATTTTCGAGAAAAATCTCTAAAGAGGAAAATAAATTAAGTAAAGTCCATTTAAAATAAATTGAACTTGGTCGAGGCAGAAATAAATTGTTTAAGGTAGAAAACTGAATTTCGAGATGATCGCGACACGTGTGTGATGTAGGCCAAGCATTTGAACATTAAAAGGAGTTAAAAGAAAATGAGAGGGGAAAAACATGATATCCCATTTTCTGGTTTTACGTGAGAGGGGAAGAGAGAGATAAGGAAGAACTCCAACTTCTCTCTACGATCTACGGAGATTAGGTGGTCAGAATTCGTCGGGCCAAGAACAAAAGTTTATCTACTCGACAAGGGCTACGCGTGGGTATTGAAAACACGGGATTTCTCCGAGGATTCAAGCGAGGAGTTTGGGAAATCAAAGGTTTTGGGTTTAAAAAGTGTCTACGAGACTTCCTAAAGTTCTTTTACACTCCAAGAGGTGGAGATTCTTCATACTTTGGTTTATTTTCCAACATAAGAATTTGTTTGGCCCCTCTTTTTTGCCTTAAAGAGTACATTTGGCAAAGTTTGGGGATGTGGGAATAGTACCTTGTTTCGACCTATATGATGTCAGTTTTGAGGCTGATTTTTCGATCAAAAGAAGGAATTTAGGCTAGTGTTCTTCAAAAATTTTAAGTGAAGTTGTAGACTTGATGTTAAGATTTTAAATCACCCAGGTGGATCTACATAACTTGAGTTATGTGGTCGGGTTTAAATGAATGTAGAAAGGAATTTGCCACATTTTGATTCCATATGCATCCCGGATTTTGGGACTGATTTTAAGTCAAGGAAAATGGGGAAATTGGACTAGTTTCCTTCCTTAGTTATGGCGCTATGAACTTGATGTTGGAACTTTGAATCACCCCAATTGGACCCCCTGCTTCAGTTATGGTCCATTTTTGGGGCTGCCATATCTTTGCCTGTTTGACCCCATACAGCAGCATCCAGTTACAGGACTGATTTCCCGAGTTGGGAAAAAAGGGAATTTGGACTAGTGTTCTCATGGAAATTATAGTTGTATCTGTAAACTTGATGTAGACTTTTGAATCACTCAAATTGAACCTGTACAACTCAAGTTATGCTCTATTTTCCTTGGACTATTATAGCGTAGGCTATTTAATGGTTTTTGTCAAGATTTTTGGACTGTTAGGGGACTAGTTTCTGAACTAAATTTGGAACTATTCTATGGTTTATTATGGCTTATTGTGTGGAATGTTTTGTGGGAATCTCTATGCCACAACTGATCTTGAGGATCAAGTTGTCATTACTTGGCTAAGAGTGACATGTTTGGATGTTAATGTGCGTGCTCTAACATGTTGACATGTGATGAAGTGGTGTGTGCAATGGCCATGACATGGCTGTTGTCGTGTGCCCGGTGCCCGATAATGTAGTGACTTGTTTGGATGTCAATATGAGTGCTCCAACGTATTGACATGTGATGAATGGTTATGTGAAGTGGCTATTACATGGCTTGCTTGTGTGTGTGTCATTGCTTGATCATAGAATGACACGTTATGTAGTGACCCCCGAGCCTAGTTTGACCCGATCGGCGAGTCCGAACCGAAACCCAGGGACGCTCGATTTATTTTTTTTTATTTTTTGTGTTGTCGTTTTCTTTTTCAAAATGTCGACTAGAATCCGACCCGACCGAATCGGCGGATCTGAGGCGGAGCCCGAGTTTACTCAGGCGTTTTCATTTATCTTATCAAAACATTTATTATGTCATTTCGTTCTTGGCGGTTTCAGTTTTGGGCAAGCCCATAATCATTTACAAACTCAATGCAATTCGGTAGGCTCATAAACATTTAACAAAATACATTTCTGAAAGAAGAGCATTCATGCCTTTAGGAATATACAAAATTCAAGGTTTAGAGTTTAACCCTTTTGTTTACAAAATACCACTTGTTCAAAAGAAATGATATGCAAATGAGTATATACTTATACGCCGTACTCTCTTTATGACTCTGCGCTTCTTGATCTTGGCCGGCCTTTTTGCTTACTCGATACCTGCGCATAGATAAAACTATACGCTAAGCATTTTCATGCTTAGCGGTTCTATACAATTATATTTCAATATTCAATTTAACTTGACATGCATTTAACATCAAACCATGCCTATTATATCAACATATACTCATGCTATTCATTTTCGCATGCTCATTTACAAATCATTTATCATATCACAACATGCATTCTCAATGCAATAATTCAATTCACAATTCAATTTATGAGATTTAAGCATATACATAAAACCCCCTTTACTCTCGTCAATGTTGGTTATTTCACTTTGACTATTCAAATCCACATTCGTGGTCAGTTTGATGGTCAGTCCTTATTATCATTGGTAGTATTATTACACATTTCATTAATTGGTCTCCCATCGCAGCGGATCTTAGTTTGGTGCACCCCGACATGTAGTATCAATTAAATGTCATACGCCATCATGACGGATGCTGATTGGTGCATCCCGCCAAGTGGACATTTCTTCAATGCCATGCAGCATCGCGACGGATGCTGATTAGTTATCAGCCAAGTGGGACATTGGACAATTTGGGGTGCCTTAGTGACGGATCTTGGGTGGTGCATCGTCGAGGCGGTTCATTCGATATATCAATTCACTTCAAGATGTCAGGAATTGACCGAGTCGTTTACAATTCGATTTATCATTCATATTCATTCGGTTTTCAAATATCACATTTCAATTCCATATTCACTTTCATATTATCTTTTCAAAGATATACTCGATCCTATATACTCATTTCATATACTCATTCAACGTACTCATTTCATATACTCATTCATGTACTCATTTCATATTTACTTGGTAAACTGCAAAGTACTTGAAATAAGAATAGAGTCGAGAACTAAGGCTGTCGGATCTAGTTTCATATCTTCGATCTGATCTAGGTTAGGCGTCATCTGCCCACTGATCCGATAACAATCCACGTCACTCTTGGTTGATAAACAATTATCATATTTTTAGTGAATGAAAATTTATCTTGTTAAATTTGTTTTGGAGTGCGTTTTTCATGGATATCCTTATTTGAACCCCCATTAATAATTTCTTGGGTCACTGGCACCGTCGATATCTGAATACGGAACACTTGATTAAAAATATGCCTGAACAAAGTTTGCTTGACGATGATCTGGTACCACTTTGGTAGTACGGTACTAGTCCCTCCCTTTGCCGGTGGTGCAGGAACCAGTTTGAGTGTCTTGGTACCGCTCCCCTTTGCATCATGGTGCGGTACCACTCTTTGAATGCCCAGGTGCCACTCTTCAATGCGGTACCATTCACGGGTTTACTGAAAATGCGGATTTTGGCATTTCACCCATTTTCTTCACAAACCTTCTCAATTAATCAGTATAAAAAATCCCATAATGGAATCCACGAAACAACTCAGGTGGTTTAGAATCAATGAGAGCCCTTTTCTCTTAAGTTAGGGCTTTCCCCCAAAATCAAGATCATAAAAGAGGAAGTTAGGGTTTGATTTTTCTTACCTTATCTCTTCAAATCATTCTCTTGTAGGTTGTTTGATCTCTTAGAAGCAAAAAGTGGGTAAACCACGAAAATTGATCTCTTGCCAAACCCTAGCTTTCCCCCTTTTCTCCTTCCTTCCTTCCTTCCTAAAAAACGTGATGTGCTCTAATGAGCATCCAAATACCACTTTGGTCTTTTAACTCATTTAAGTGTAAGGCCTTGTTTGGCCCACACACTTATTATCATTTCTCATTTTCTCCCTTTTTGGTCTTAAGTCACTTATTCTATATAAGGCCTTGTTTGGCCACTCAATAAATCCAATTTTCCATTTTTTTCACTTGGGTAAATTTCCGGGTTCAATCAATTTTCATTTAGCATATAATATTTGCCTTTGGCTTTTAGCCATATAATCATTTATTTAACAATTCCCGGAAATACCCAAGATGGCTAAATTTATACTCGGAATATATAATAATTTTTATTATAAAGTTCTAAGGTATTTTTGGGGGCGTTACACGTTGAATGTGACTGTTGATATATGCTTGCATGATATATTGACATGAATGAAATGATGTATGGAAATTATATGCACATAGATATAATTGTCCATGATGCATTAGTGATATGCATGAGTAGAATTGTCCATGTAGCATTCATTGTGCATGTGACATGATATAACATGCAATGACATGTTGCATTGCATATGCACGGGAACATCGCATAAAATGGGTGTGAGTGCATGTTGGTAAATCAACATTGTGTTTGGTGTTTGATTGGATGAGCTCGGTTAAATGGTTGGCGTCGAACAGAGTTACGCAGTTGATTAAAAAACAGAAACAAAAATATGTCACCCATTCTTAGCCGATGAAGGGATAGATCCACCTCGGGTGAAACAACGTAATTGTGGTGGGGACATAGTCCCAACGGTGAAAGGCGTAAAGTATGCAGGTTTGCAAAGCCCGCAATGTGACACAAAAAATCCTCTACCCACATAAAGACGCATGGATTTTGAATGAAAAATTATCATTGTGATGTATCATCCAAAAGGCTTATTGTTTATAAACAAATGAAATTTGTTTTGAAAATGATTATTTGATGTCATCCAGAATGACGGTTTATCACACATGGGCTTAGGCGTTGTGTGAGGGAGTTGGTGAGGACTCGGGCGCATAGTACATAGTGAGTCGCATCTCATTTCATGGCATGACATGTAGGATTCCATATAGAATTGACATGTTCTTGTTGGAATGTGAATTGTGAACATGACCATTGCATGTGCATAGGTGAGGGTAGCCCTTATAGGAGTTTACTCTCTTGGGCGTGGCTCGGCCTTTATGGGACCCCATTTTAAGTGCGGGAGTACACTTAGTGCGATACTCACTCGAGGGCCTGGTTGTAAAGAAAGTCGAATTTGTGACTTTGTATTCATTTTGTAAAGATGCTTAAAAAGAAACTAGTTATGGCTTGTATTTTTTGTGTAAAAGATTGTAAATCAAATTCTTATGGAATGTTTCATCCTCAATTTTTTGTTTTTAAATGAACATGAAAAAGAAATGGACCATGTAGTGTTTTACATCATAAGTGGACCCGATTAGAGGTCATTGTATTATATTGGGTCTCAGGATGAGCCCCTTGTTACTATGTTTTGTATAGGTTGTATTTTAGGTAGAGCTCCCCGTATAAAAGAGACTTTGTCCGATTTTTGTTAAATTATGGGTTCCGGTAAAGGGAACATAACAATGTAGTATCGGGTTACCCAACATCTACAAGTTTTCTGCAGGTTGATGGTTGGTCAACGGATCCCCGGGTTTTGGGGCGTCACACATGTAATCTCCCTTTGTCCAATTCTCCATTGAGAAAAGCATTCTTTACATCCATTTGATGTAGTTCTGGGTCTATACTCTCAACAATAGCTAAAATTAAGCGTATTGAGGTAAATATGACAATAGGTGAAAAAGTTTCTTCATAATCAATTTCTTCCTATTGTGTATACCCCTTTGCGACTAGGCGGACTTTGTATTGTGCCATTCGCCTTATGCTTAATTTTAAGGATCCATTTGTGGCCAATCAGTTTATGTCCTTTGTGTAGGGTTTTGAGGGTGGCATCTCATGCCAAAAGGAGCGAAAAACAAAAAAAAATCTCAATAAACCATACAGGATCACCGGGCATCAAATCTTGTTGAGAAACCATACGGGAGAGTGCGAGTTACCTTGTGTTGGTTTCAAAAATGCGATCTCACTAGTCGGGGCAGCGAAGACCCGGCAGGCCCAAGTCTTAGGTTTTCCTTTAACAATATCCACATGAAGACGAGACTCGAGAACCTCCAAGGAGACAAAGTTGAAATCAAACTCAGTGTTGCCAAGTTTGGTCTCAATGAGGGATGAAGAATGAAGGATATGTCATAATCCTTGATTGGATAGACGGTGGATCTTATAGAAATTGTGATCATGGGTTGATCGGCGTTGACATGTAGATGCTTACTAAAGTGGCTAAGTACATGGGGAGACCTACCATGAGACAATCATATGGATTATCTATTTAATCATTCTTAAAATGCCCCTTCCTACCGGTTATAACACTTGAGCTTGGACACATTCTTTTTTTTTTTGCTTGAAGAAATGCCTTTTTATTTTCCAAGTTAGTTGAACTTTTGTTTTTCTTTGCACAGGCATGCTTTAACCCTGCATTAGTTCCACCATGAATTTCGCTTGCATCATTTTCACCATGTAGGCTAAGGCTATTCTATGTAGACATTAGTATTTGTCTAGCTAGTCAGGAGGCGATCTTCCTCAAGCTCTAAGTGGTGCATAGCATCTTCCAAGGTCTTAATGTTTTCATTATGGGTCAAATACATTTTCACGTGTTCCCAGCTTTGGGGTTGTGAACGAATCACAACTTGCACTTGTTGTTCATCAGTAAGAGTATGACTTGCATCCTTAAGTTCACTTATCATATTTGACATTTGCCTCAAATGTTTTTTCAGTTGTGTTCGGGTTGTTTTTTTGTAAGTGTCAAATTTAATGGTAAGTGATCTTAGTTTGGTTATGGACGTACCACCAAACCTTTCAGAGAGTGCGAACCACATGTCCTTTGTTATCTCATATTTTCTGAACTCCCTTATGATGTCATCATCCATGTTGCTCAGCAACATGATCTGGCTAATGGGTTTTCTTTCCCAGGTCTCTCATAAACTACGATCCCTTATATACTGGGCCATGTAGCCTTGCTCAGGTTCTAACATTGACATTTTTAAAACCTCGAGAGCTTCTGTCTCTTCTAGAACATATTGGATTTTCTCTAGATCTCGTAATTATCACCATTTAAATTTTTCACCCATATTGAGTTTATCATGATGTTCTTAGCGGTAGTTTGCCATTTGTTATACTATAAGCGGTCGATTAGGCACCTCAATTAATTCTCAAGACATACATGAATGGTAAATTAATTGTAAAGTGTCAATTGAACATAGGGCTAGAGTTGAGAGTTCACTATGTTCCCAATCATCATCTAAGGTTCCTAAGTTCAATTAACTACTTTGAAATTAATAGTTGTTTGTCTAGAGTCATCTGAACTTTAAATAATTTGTACTCAACAAATTTTAAACAATAACTAGTAATATGTTTATAGCATTGTGAGGTAATTTATATAAAGATAAATATTCTAAATGCATTAAACTAAAGACATAAAATTAACCTCAAAATCAAGCATTTCATGTAATTAAAAAAATAAAATTAAGGCAATCTCTCATGGAATGAACATGGGCTGAATCTTTCAATTTGTTCTTCGAGTTCTAAGGAAGATCATATGTGACTTTTGGTAACTTGGGAATCCATTGTAGGTTTCTTCCTTTATGAATGGACACACCATGTAGGCTATTTGGTCTTCCTTCTAACCTAATTCATACTCAAGGATAAATTTCTTAATAAGTTTTGTATAAGTTCTCGCATGATCATAAGGGTGACTATTCCATAAGGAATCAAGAATTCCCTATTCATTTGGTGATATGGGGCATGACCTCAAAGCCTTATATTTGTCAATACTTCTCAGGCCCACTTTGAGCAATTTTTTGAATCTGACCATTGATTTCTATTATATAGTTCACTAAGTTTGTCAAAATCATCATCCTCAACATGCTTCTAAGTTTATGCTCATAAGATCCTTTATCAAATTCACTTTGCCCTTTGTCGTTGTCTTAAGGGTTTTAATGGCCTTTATTGACCTCATTTTTCCTGCCATATTTTTGGTACATATTAAAAAAGTAGTCGACTAGATTTGAACAGGGTCCTTTAAAGGAATATTGGAGGGTTGTAGAAAAAAACCCTAGTTATATTTTGAGAAGTGTAAAGTAAGTGAACTAGAGAGATATTTATTTTCTATTTAATAAATATTGTTTAAGTAAATATGAATTAACACTCCACTATTAGTTGTCCTCGTGAAAATGGTAAAAAGACCTAGTGGGTTATAATAGGTTATGCAAACGCATTTATTTATATATGTGCGGTTAAGAAGGATAAGTTTCTAAATACTTATATCATATATATATATATATATATATATATATATATATATATATATATATATATATATATATATATATATATATATATATATATATATATATATATCCACAATTACAACAAGGAACAAATCAAATTTTTTTAATTTAAAACCAAACATAATTTCTTAGACTATTCAAATACTTTTGTTATGAATTAGAACGATTTTCGATTACAAAACAGAAAAATCGGAACCATAATCTTAGTAAATCTAATTCGGAAAATTTTCCCAAAATAATTTTTTTATTGGAAACATATCCAAAACAAAAGAAAATTAGAGTAACACCCGTATCCTTTCTTTATTTAAAAAAAAGGAACCATATGAAAAAAAAAATAAGTAACATTAAATAAAATACAATAATAGTAAGAAAACAACAAAAATAAAGCTATGATACAAATGAACGTTTTTGATACCCGATATAATACATATGACAATAATTAAGATTGGAAATTGTAACCAAGATCAATATATATGCAGAATTAGAATTCCAATCACATTACCAAATAATGGGTTTGGACTAAATTTCCCACAGCAAAAGACATACCTTGTTCCACGAAGTCCCTGGAAGGAATGAAGTTGGGACTTATAGAATTATTTTTTAGAAGAAATCTAAAAGAAAGACATTGCGTCTTTTCCTTCCTCTTTTTCAATTTTTTTATTGATTCGGTTGTCATTATCAAACAATCGTATCTATGTCACGATGCTTCAATTTCTCTCCCCATGTTCTATAGAAGCCACACTTATGTGGCCGGACGGATGCATCTGCGTTACTTTTCCTTCTATCCGGGGAGGAGAAGGTCCAACTATGTCGTGTGCTGCAGTTGAACGCCGATGTGTTTGCTTGGACTCATGTCGATATGACAGGAATAAGCCCCACGCACGCCTCACACAGACTAAATGTTGCCCCATCCGCCAAGCCGGTTAGAAGCGAAAAGTGGCGCTTTCATTGGACATACTTGGTAATCCAAGCTAGAGGTCGATAACCTTACGAGCAATTTATCGAGGCTAGTTAAGGTACGAATTGGTTGGCCAGCGTGGTGGTTGTCGAAAAAAGGGACAAGGGGAGTATGTGTGGATTATGCGAGACACCTCAATGACACATGCCGAGACTGACTTCCTACGCCTCGAATGGTCGGATAGTGGATGCTTCGGCCGAGCATGGTATGCTATCTTTTCTGGATGCCTTGTCGGGATATCACCAGATCCCCATGCACTCCCCAGATGCAGAAAAAACATCTTTCATCACTCCCCATGGTCTCTATTATTACAATGTGATGCCTTTTCGGTTTAGAAAAATGCTAGAAGTACCTATCGAGAGGTTGGTGACAGATGTTCCCAGCCGTTGCTCGAAAGCCTGATGGAAGTCTATATATTGATGATACAGTAGTAAAATCCAAGCGGCGCGGGATCATTTGCTCGTCTCAACGAGACATTCGACCTCCTCGAGAATGTCTTTAATTTGAAACTAAACCCCCTAAAATGTGCCTTTGGGGTCAGCGCCAGCTGATTCCTTGGTTTTATGGTGACTAAAAGGGGAATAGAGGCTAATCCTGCACAACTTAAGGCAATCTTGCAATCCCTAGCTCTCACCTCCAAGAAAGGATCCGACAAGCGGCCGACGGTTCGGTTTGCTCTTAGGCGCTATTTCAGGTTCACGGTAGTTTGAAACCCTTCTTCGCTACCGTAAAGGCAGTAGGACTGAATGGAATGAAGAATCAGATTGGGCTTTTATGTGATAAAGCAATACTGACCAACCCCAGATTCTTGTGAGTCAGGAAGCCGGTGACACCTTTCTATCTTACCTAGTAGCTCGATATGGCGGTCAGCGCCTTGTTTAAGAATGTGGGGATGCAGGTTGGGGCTTGTGTTCTTTGTCGATGAAGTCCTTGTGGGTGGGGACGGATATAGCCACCTTGAGCAGTACCTTTAGCCCCTCGGGACGGCCTTTGAAAGCTCCGCCCATACTTCCAGGCTCACCCCATTGTGGTGCTAATTGATCTGCCACTCAGGAGCCTGATTCATAAACTGATATGTTTGGAAGGATGAAGCTCGTTTAGGCGTGGAATTAAGTGAGTATGGCATCCAGTACAAGCTGAGACTTTCAAGAAGGCGAGTGTAGTTGACTTCCTTGTAGAAATCCACGTGGCACGATACTTGCTCGGGCGAGAATTTGGTGGACCCTTTGCGTTGATGGGGATTCAGACAATCAGGAGCCCAGCTTGTCGGTACACAATTAGCCTCTGGCCGGGGAAAGGATTAAACGACGGTCAGTTTAGGCTTGTGCCTCAAACAACGAGTCGATCACAAAGCCATGATAATAGGTCTTGAACTCGAACTCGCTGAGTGGGTGATAGTGACCTTCGATTCGAAGTGACTCCTGTTGGTTGTAGAATGAGTCACGAGGTCGAGTCCAGGGACCCCCGAATGGAAAAATATGCTTCTCTAGTCAAACAGAAATTAAGCACCCTCTTAGCTTGGAAACTTGAACATGTCCCCAGGGACTCTCGAAGGGCCGATGCCTTATGCAGAGTAGAGCGCATGTTGCCAAAAAAAAAAAGGAGACAATATATCTCCCCGTCTACTATCAGTAGAGTCTCCGTACTACATTGCTCAGTGGTCGGATAGAAGAGGTTCCCAGTCTGGATGGATCATCTGACTTCCACATAGCCATTGAGAGAACTACCTAATGATAGAGCGGAGGCTCCTGAATTGAGATTCGGTGACTAGGTTCTCCACTGAGTAAACGAGGCGGCTATAAACGGTCCACAGGCGGACCATACAGTGTCTAACTCAGAGCGAGGCCCGGTATGTGTTGGAATTTGAGTTACCTGAAGGTATATCTGAGAAATCACCGGGAAAAGACAGCTCACGGCTCACACGAGTGTGCGGCTTGACTTTGAGTCGGATCTTTGCAGGTCACGATCAAAATGTAACCCACATGCTTAGTGTCCCCATGTGAAATCCTTAGGTCTGAGATTTGGTCTCCATCTCTGGCAGTGGCCGTTAGCTCGGTGGGGATTGGTGATGTCAGGACCGCTTCCACACTTTGCCAAAAAAACTATTGTTGGTCTCCATGATTATTTGTTAAATGGATGATGACCTTGCGTTGATCGAAGATAGAGATGTTACTCGGTTCATTTGGAAAAACATTGTCTGGGTTCGGGATCCCGAGATCAATCGTATCCGATAATGGGCGTAGTTTGGCTGTTTGGAGTGCGTGGGACTTTTGCCCGGGAATTGAAGATAAAATTGTACTCCACCCCCTAATATCCCCGAAGCAATGACGAGTTGAGCCTCACAACAAAACCTGATTGCCCTCAGCGTTGAACTCAGTTAAAGAAATGGGTGGAGGAACTACCCGGGGTGCTTTGGGCTTACAGGACCACAACCCGAAAGCCAACCGGCATCTCTCATTTCGCGCTCACCTACGGGATGGAAGTTGTTATCCCTACTGAAATCGGTCTACCTACCACCCGGACAGCTACGCCCGAATCAGAAAATGCAGAATCAGTGGTCAGAGAGTTAGACACAAGTGATGAGCTGCGGGAAGCGGTAGCGATCCGACTAACATCCTACCAACGCCGTTTGGCAAAATCTTATAACAAACGAGTAAAGCCTCGAGTGTTCCAGCCGGGTGACCTAGTCTTGAGGAAATTTTGTGAGAATACAGCGGATCCTAGGGCAGGAAAATTCCAACCCAACTGGGAGGGACCGTATGTAGTCACGAGGCCCGGGGAGTTCGGGTCCTATGCTATAGACAAAACAGATGGAACTCCTGGCCCGCACCTGAAATGTGGAATGTGCAGCACTTGAAAGGTATTATCAATAAAGGAATGTCTTTATTATCTACTACCGGCATATCTTCGCATATCTATACTTAACGCAGGGCCCATTTCAAAGTTCGGGTGGCGCAGTTCATTGACCGCCGTGACATAGAAAACATCTAGTTTGGTGAGTATAGAAGTAGGGTGAGGTGGTTCATTGACTTGCGATCCGGCGCAGATACTTATTTAGCTGGTCAAATTATAAGTCGGTGGCGTAGTTCAGCGACTGCGACCCGGCATAGATAACATATAAGCTGGTCGATCATAAGTCCGTGTGGAGTTCAGTGACTGTCGGCTCCAGCATAGATAAAATCTAGGCGGTCGAATTATAAGAATGCGGGTGGTATGATTCAACGACTGCCCGAGGGCTCGGCTATAGATAACATCTGGCTGGTCGGATTATAAGTCGGGTGGCGCGGATTCTTGACGCCGGTCCTGGCATAGATGGCATCTGGATTTGGTCCGATCGCATGGTCCCGAGATTGAAGCGCGATTCAGCGACTGGGCTGTCAGATAACATCTGGTGATCAAATTATCGTCCGGGTGGCGCGGTTCATTGACACTGCACGGCCCGGCATAAATAACATCTAGGCGAATTAATTATAAGTCGGGTGGTGCGGATTCAGCGACTGCGGCCCGACATAGATAACATCTAGGCGGGTGAATCATAAATCGGGTGGCGCGGTTCTTGACACCCATTGCTTACTAGATAACATCTAGTTGGTCCGATCGCAAGTTCGGGTGGGGCGGTTCACTATTGTCCTACCGGCTGTTGATAACATCTGGCGGTCCTAATTATAAGTGCGGGTGGCGCGGTTCGACTTGCTCGGCTAGCATAGATAACGCGTATAATTTGGTCGAATCATAGATCTAGGTGGCGCGGTTCATGACCTGCGACCCGACGCAAGATAACATCTGTACGGTGAATTATAAGTCAGTGGGCGCGGTTCACTGACACCTTTCGGCCCGGCATAGATAACATCTAGATGGTCAAATTATAAGTCGGTGGCGCGAGTTCAGCGACACCTTGACCAGTATGAATAACATTTAGATGGTAAATTTATAAGTCCGGGTGCCTGGTCGCGACCTGCCCGTTACATAGATAACATCTAGTTGGTCCAATCATAAGTCAGTTAGTGCGGTTCGCGACACCTTTCGGCCAACATAGATGTATCTAGCTGGTCAAATTATAAATCGGTGGCGCGGTTCAGCGACACCGCACGACTGTATAGATAACATCTAGGCGGCGGGTCAATTATAAGTCGAGTGGCGCAGTTCAACGCACGCCGGCCCGACATAGATAACATCTAGGCTGGTCAAATTATAAAGTCACGGGTGCGTGCGAGTTCAACGACTTGACCCGACATATATAACATCGGCCCAGTGCAATCATAAGTCCGGTGGCGCGGTTTCGCGACATGCGACCCGACATAGATAACATCTAGTGCGGTCAGAATCGCCGTCCGGGTGGGCGTAGTTCAGCGACCTGACCCGGCGCCGATAACATCTAAATTTGGTCAATCACTCGTCCGGTGGCGTAGTTCAGCG